>CM051455.1:28405556-28705937 GCA_028274465.1 Plantago ovata | reverse complement strand
TTGATTTTGACTAAAAATTATTTTTAAACTATAATGATAAAATATTTAACAAAATTATATCATTAAACTGTAGACCAAAATTTTAATAATATAATCTTTATAGATATTTTTAATAGTAGTATATAACCAAATAGTGAAGAAATTGGAGAAGTCATTAATTGAGTAAATTGGTCGAATTTAAGTTCAATTTTTCATGAATAGTAATTTTACCCTATTTTTTCTCTTTTTCTTCTCTTTTGCATTCTCTTCCTCTTTCTTCTATTTCTTATCTTCTTTCTTTCTTTTTTACATTTCTCTTTCATCTAGAAACCAGAGACTTATATCTTTCTCTTTCACATCAATTTTCTAAATTCCCCAATCATTAAACTAAATTTAGGATTTAATATTCCATTAATGTTTTTGAATGATTTGAGTTTCATGTAGAGATCTCTTTATCAATGGTGAGGTTGTTGTTGTTTGAACCAAATCAAACTCATCTCCAAACAAATGTTTCTTCTCGATTGGTTTACGGCGTCTAGCACCAACCTGAGCCCGTGCACCAGTGGAGGCCCCATCCGTAGGAATCATGAAAATAATCTTAAACGCATTTATACGCAGTGCCCCTGCCAGAGGCAAATCTATTACGTACTATAGTCATCCCGTGCCGTGCGTCATACGGGTCAATTGGGGTCAAAGTCTATAAGTCTATATGTCCTAAACATTCTATTATTCCTTTTACTTTTTTGAATGTAAAGACTATATAGTATTCTTTGTTACCTACTGAGAACAAATTAATTATAATTTATAATGAAAAGTTCCTATTTTTCATTATAAATTTTGTTCATTTTCTCTCTAGAAGTTAGGTTCGAGATTATATGGAGATTAGATATTGGGATAGCGCGTTTAAAAGTCGCTCAATAAGTTCTCTTTCAGCAAAATTTACATAGACACCTCTTGAAATTTTGTTTCATTTACATTTAAACGCAACGATAATTGAAAGTTTGTTATGGAATAGAGGAAGGGAGTAGTTTACAAATTCTTTGATCTGCAATCACTACCATCTTGTTTTCATGGAGTTGGTCATTGTGGAAGGAACGAGACTAAATGAATAGTTTCCAATATGCTCTTCTCATTCTTTGTTCCTCCTAAATTACCATGATGTACATTGTGCATCATTAAAACACAATTAAAATAACGATTTTGTCCGAGTTAAATTTACATACTTATTTTGTTTAGGTTTATTAATATACGGTTTATTCAGATATTAATTTAAATCATATACTTCAGAAAATATATCATAAAATTATAATGAGCATAAAAACAAAAAACAAAACAGTAAACTTTACCCCGATGGAGTAACAAATTACATGCTTGTGATTCTCGTGACTCTTTAATTGTCCATTTGAAGAAAAATAAACAAAACACACATAATAATAACACGCAACAACACGCGTAGCTAGCGTGCTGCATAAATTTAAGTATCATTATAATTTGAGAGTAATTCACCGTTAAAATTATACGATCGTTGAAGAAAAAATTTAAAATATGTAAATTAGAGTGCGGCTGATGGAGTATAACAATAATATCTTTTATACACGGTTTTGAAGTAAATGATCCTTCATAGTCTATATAGTAAACCGAAAGACCAGGGAGTGAAACTTTTGGGGTCAATGGTCTTTGTTTAATGACTTTTATAGGCTAAAACATTCTGTAAGATGGATAAAGCTAAAACCTGTGGGGTTACGAATGACAATTATACTAATTACTTTTCCCTACCATGACCGTGAGGGCGGCTTTTACTTTTCATTGTTTGGTATCTTTCATGTTTCATGTTTAATTTTTTTGTGCAGGACAAATTTTTTCATCGGTTTAGCAAAAGTAACGGGGGTTAATGGAGTTAGTTAATTTTAGTGGAGGTATTTAATGAATCACAAAGTTCGTTCTTGAAAGACCGTTTAACCTAAAAATAAATCGTGTTATATGTGATGATTAAAGTAAAATTTGTGTGTTCTTAACAATGATATGTTTTGCTGTTTTTCTAATGAAAAAGTACTTGTGTTTTCTAATAAACACACCATATGTACACCGAAATAATTTTTATTCTAATGAAGTAATGGTCACAATTATTAAACTCCATTTTCACTTCTCATACAATTTATCTATTACCTTTATTCTAATTGATCCATCCTCCGACGAGGACAAGATAAGATTTAACTCTAACCTAATAACCTTTAACTTTAAACTTTAACTTTATAATGTAAATTTGCAATCTTGGCTATACAGTATATATAGTACTAAAACATAAAAAATTTGAGGATGAAACTTGTTTGTGCGCGGAAGAGCACTATCGTTGGCTTCAATCTTGGAGTTTATTTTATTATAAATCCTAAATAAGCCTCTTCCATTTTAGTTTACACTGATTTGGACTTATTAGGACCTTTTTGATGGACTCCACATGACAATTACATTTTACATGCACCACACAATTAATGAAAGAAAAAAAAAGCTGAAAATAGGGTTTATTTTAGGGGATACAAAAATGTAGTCCATAGGCATGAGCTACATTTTTATAGCCCCTAATAAGCCGTCATGGTAAAACTAACTATTGTTATTGCTCTAACAACTGATGTGATATAGAGTATATAGGTATTGTTGGTTTGATTTAACCATACTATCTCTATCATAGCTGCATTCCATTATGATCTCTTGCATATTTCTATCGTAACTTACTAACTTCCATACCTTCACAAGAAATATGCAAAAGATTTTATAATAAGGAAATACATCATTACTACCAGTAAGTTCCTGGCATGCATAGGCCTCGAATTGGATTGATTCTATTTTTTGGGACTTACAAGTTTGAAAACCTTAATTCTTAAATCCTAGAGTAGGAAAATTATTCTCTAAACTAGGTCTATCATTAAATACTAGATGAAGTATATATAGTTTTGTTCATTTTGACTTTTCTCCATTGTTTCAATCCCGGATGACCAACATTCTGGACAATTGAAAATCTGTTCTATAAGTTTGAGTGTTTTGGCGTATGCAGTACATCGTTTGGTGACCTTGACAAATTCGGTGCACAATTTTATAAAACATGGCAAATGTAATCCATTTAAGTTGACCATGCTTATTTGGACAAAATTATGTTTTTGTGTCAACTCCACGTGGCATCATTTATATTTATAATTAATTTTTTAATATAATTTTTTAGTTTTTTTTTTAATTATGATCTACCTGGAAAATGAAAAAGGTGAAAAAATAAACTGGATTTAACACCTAAATTGAAAATATTAATTTTAATTTTTAACGTAATATTTATAATTATTTTTTTAATAATAATTTTTTAATTTTTTTAATTATGTGTAATCCACTGTGGAAAATGAAAAAGGTGAAAAAAAGAAACACCAATTAACACCTTAATTGATTTGTTTTCTCTTTTTTAACATAATATTTATAATTACTTTTTAAAATAATTTTTTATTTTTTAAATTATGTGTCATCTACGTGGAAAATGAAAAAGGTGACTAGGCAACTAAAGTGACGAATGGACCATATTTTTCATGTTTTATAAAAGTGTGCACCGAATTTAACATGACCCCCAAACGATATACTGCATATGCCGAAACACCCAAACTTATGCACCAAATTTGCCAATTGCCCCCAACATTCTAGTGTTGGAGAGTTTCATGGACCATGGTAGCCGCAAGTATGTAACGTGGCCGAGTGATGCAATTTTAAAGGGCACATCGCAAACATACTTAAAAGTATAGGGGGTAAATTACAAACATTAAAGTTGGATAGCAAATCACACATATAGACTAAGTTTAGTGGTCATAACACTATTGTCTCACATGAAACTTTAAACCCTTATGAAAACATAGTATAGTTATTTACATACTCAATATATCCCGTATAATTATCCATTGTTTTTCAACGAATTTCGATTTTAACTACTACAAATTACTTTTAAACAAATTATGCAGTTTTAAAGTTTTACCCCTGCAATTCTTTCTTGGCCTATTTAAGTCGATAATGTTGGAGAAATTGATTTTATTTAAGCCAATATTACTAGCTAAATTAAGTGTAAAGTGAAGAACTTTGAGCATTAATTTGAGTACATTACACCGTACGGTTTTTCATGTTCTTTAGTACGTTGCGAAGAGGGTTGCGTAAGTTTCGTAACTATATAAGACATGCGAGTAAACCAATTATTGGTGTGAATGATAAATTGGCTGTTGGATACAACAAATGCCGACCGGAAAATAAGATAGCTCGAGGAGTTGGCTCGGTTCAGACTTGGTTAATGTCTTTTGGCATTTTACTTCACTTAATATTCCATTTTAATGATAACAATTTGGGAGGGTACTTTATGGCCAATTTACTAGTCGGATGAATTATAACGTTTGTATTGAGTTGTTTGTATTGAGTTAGTGTGTGTGTGTTAATGTCATTAACACTAACACTAATGGCGGCCGATCTGTAACTCCAGATTATTATCACGAAGACTAATGAGTTTATTAATCTCATTAACTCTAATGAGTCTCTTGAGCTAGCTAACCGTGGCTATATATATGAGCCATTCCCCACTTGTGGAAAATACTTCTCTACTCTTCATCATTTCTACATCATTTCATATAGTTAAAAGAGAGTTTCGTTCTAGTTTTGCTCGAAGGACTTGCTTTCGCAGCTTCCGATAGCAAGAGTGATTGGGCGTTGTACCTTGGGAGCCTATTGTCCACGGGAGTCCTGAAGCTTACTAAGGCGGGCAAATAGAGCTTAAGGGCAAGCGGTTTAACGGCTGTCCTCGTCCAGGATTTAATCCGAATCTTACTTTTCTTATTTGGGTTGTTTATCGTTCGACGACAGTGAGTTGTTACATGTTCTTGCTCTTTGCTTCCTTACTCTACTTTATGTTTATTCATTTCCATTTAAATTATTCAAATATATTTGTAACCGGAAACAACAGATAATCAGGCTGCCCTGCACCAACAACAATCTGTGAAATGGCAGAAACATCAGGAGCTAAGCAAAACAAGAATAAACAGCCTTCTAATGATCAAGAAAGTGAGAATGAAACTGAATCCAAGAACGATCTTGGTCTCTCCTTGGAGAAACTCAGCCTTGGCCCCAAGAAGAAACTTCTTGTGCTTGGCCTCGGTGGTTTGCTGGTTGACAGGGTGCATGTTCGAAACAAGGCCTACGTTCGTAGATTTCGACCTGATGTGACTTGCGGAAATTTCTTAGGTAATGGCTTTTGTTCTTTTTTGAGAAACTTCTTTCATGTTTGCTATACTGGATTTGATTTTGTAACTATGCAGCAGTTTTCAAGAGGCCACTATGCACCGAGTTCCTCAACTTTTGCTTCGAAAAGTTTGATGTTGCGCTGTGGTCCTCTGCCATGGAGTCAGTAAACTAAACCTTGAAAGCATTTCATGTATATGTTTTTTTGGTAGTTCTCATGCCAGATTTGGTTTATATATATGACTTGTGTCTTAAATCTTGATTCACAGTCACAATATTGATGCCGTCTTGAGCAGCATAACTGGTGGAAAGAAAAGCAAGCTGCTTTTCGTATGGATTAGTCAACTTACACACTTAACAATTTAAGTTAACTTTCACTAGCTGCAATATGCATTGTTGTTGAATATATGAGCCCAGGCGCAAGCATGGCGGAAGTATAGGAAGGTTTAGTAATTGATCGCGGTACTTATTGATTGCAGGGTCAAGAAAAATGCACTGATTCTGGACATCGTTGCCTTCATCAGGAGAGGAAGCCTCTATTTCTAAAGGAACTGAAAAAGGTGTGGGAAAAAGAAAGTTTTAATGGAATATACACTGCTTCGAATACCTTGTTGATCGATCATGAACCTCACACAGGCCTGCTCAATCCGGTTGGTAGTTAGCTAGGCGACAAGTCTTTTTCTTTGTTTTAATTACAAGCACAGTTATTGATTCAGTGTAGTTGATCTTTTGTCTTATGTCTGTTACATGGAAATATGTTTGCAGCCAAATTCAGCTGTTTTCCCTGTACCATACAAGAAACATAATCCCAGAGATACCTACCTAGGTATATATCGCAAGCTATATAAACATTTTAAGTAGTTTGTCTTTCTATGACATATATAACTTTTAGTGGATAAATACTGATAGTTTGTTTATTTTTCATAAAAATGCATTTTCAGGACCAGATGGCGAATTGATGAAGTTCCTGAATGGACTTGTAGATGCTGAAGATGTTCCTTCTTATGTGAAAGATCATCGTATTGGACAGAATGAGATAACTTCGACCCACCCTGATTGGGAGTTCTATTCTCAGGTTGTGCAGGATGTCAACAATGGAGGTGCTGAAAGTTCGGATGAGTATGACTATGATTTTTATTCTGACTGAAGTAAAATCAACATTTGAACTTTTGAAGACGAATTAATGCTACGTACTAAGTAGTTTAATTCCTCATGTTTCTGGTTTTCTTGTTTGAATTTTGAGTTCATTTTGGCCTAAGGAGTCTGTTCTTATGGGACTTATATTATGTAATTTTGGAGTGCTCCATTTGTCTTGCTGTAGTTATGTTGTTTCTTGGATAATGATAACTTGGCTTGAAATTATATTAAGTGCACGTAAACTGGAACTACGAATGAAAATGTAAGAAAAAATCTACCGTTAATTTGTGAAATCTATTCTTGAACCGAAGTTTGTATGTTGCGAATTGGGAAAGAATCAGCAAAAACATGAAAAATTCTCTTTTCATGGTCGTATCAGGGAATTGCAATAAACGAAGGTAAGAAAGAAAAACGAAATCTTTACGTAGAAAGAATAAATCCTGGAGGCCGAACACAGGCCTCTCTTGCTAGTCATATCTACTCATCATACAATAAATGAAACCATGTCAGTGTCAACAGGAGCAAAATGGATTTTCAAATTAATAAACAATGGGAAAGAAAAAGTTAAAAAAAGTTTGGTCACCTTGAAATCCTTTTACTGGTCTATATAGGCCTGGCAATAGCAAACAATCAGAATAACAAGAAAACTTGAGAAATGGTTCTACTATCAGAACTATCACTGACCGAACGATTGAAGTATGAGCGGTATGAGAGTGATGTTGAAAGTTACTATGGGAACGATACAGATTCTGAAGACGAAGAGCCTGATCTTCCCATGGATAAACTCAATCTCCATCCTAAGGTCCAGAAAAAGCTCATTGTGCTTTCCCTTGGTGGTTTACTGGTTTATCGGGTTCATGCTGACAATAAGGCCAGTATTCGTGGAATGAAACCTGATTTCCGTACTCACAAATTTTCAGGTAATACAGTCTCCCAGCCTAGTGTTTGATTTCAAACCGAACTATTTAGAATTTCAGTTTGACTTTGGTAATAATCTGTTTCTGCTTCATATATATCGGAACAGTTTTCATGAGGCCTTTCTGTACGGAATTCTTGATGTTCTGCTTCCAACGGTTTCATGTTGGAATATGGTTCTCCGCCAAAGAGTAAGTCAGGAACTAACTACTACTCTTCTCAGTAGTACTATTCTTTTGTTAAACACCAAGTGTTGTAGCTTATGTATGTACAACTGTATTTGTAGGCTTAATTTGTTGTTTTCTGTTGTGTTGCTTCTTGTTTTATCAGCTGTATCATAGGTGACATTTTGGACAACATAGCAGGTGAAAAGAAACACAAGCTTCTTTTCGAAGGGGTTAGTAGAGATTCACACTTGTCAGTTGTCACAGCTCGAGATGCACAAAGGCCTAAGAGCCTTACAGAGTAAACAAAATCTGTTTAATTATGTATTTATGTCTTCAGCTAATTGTCTGTAATTGAAAGTGTGAATATATGTGTATAGGGGCAAGATGAGTGCATTGAGTGGATTGATAAAGGGGGTAAGCCACTGTTTCTGAAGGAGTTGAAAAGCTTGTGGGATTTTCTGGGATATATGTACCCTAAAGAAAAATACTCTGCTTCAAACACTTTGCTGATTGATGATAAGTCCCAAACATGCCTGCTCAATCCGGTCAGTAATTTTCAGTTTCTGCAATGAATCAGGATATCAAATATGCCACTCTGGTTCTGTCTGAATCGACATGGTTCGAGTTAACTTTGATTACTATGGATGCATTGTACATTTGTTTTGCAGCCTAACACGGCAATTTTTCCACACCCTTACAATAGGCCCAACCCACAAGACACCTTCTTAGGTAAAACTAGACTACTAGAGCCTGACTATTCTTTCTTGTTCATAATTTGGTGTTGATTGTACTAATTTTATATTTATCCAGGGCCAGATGGCGAACTGCAGAGGTTTCTTGAAGGGCTTACGACTGCTGAAGATGTTCCTGATTATGTGAAAGAGCATCGAATTGGTCAGCCTGAAATCACGTCTTCACACCCTGATTGGGACTACTATGGTGAGATTTATATTTTCAGCAAGAAAGATGAAGAACTTGGTGAGAGTTCGTCTACGTGAGTATTTTTCCTGTTTATGGACTGAATGAGTGAAAGAGGAGGAGCAATATGAGATAGAATGATCAAATAGGAGTAAATAGCATGAAACCCCCTCAATTATCATATAAAAAGACACGAAACCCCTCAATTATTTAAATTGCGTCAAACCCCCTCATATTACACTAAACTCTGCACTGATAACCCCAGCCGTTTAACATAACGGCGCGTGTGTTACAATTGATATTGATATTTGTAAGACTGGGCATGGTAAAGGTTCGTATTTCTGGGTGCTTATTGTAGTATTTGATTAATTAATTACCTTTACTTTCTTCTAAAATGACTAGACTGCATTTGGGAGGTTGTTGACTTGTTGGTTCTACAGCTGATCAACAATTAAAATTAAATTTGATTTCCCCCTTACTCTATTCATATTTAATTAATTCAAAATTATAATTTTTTAAAGATGGTTGAACAACATCATCATAGTAATGTTTAATATCATATTCATACCCTCATCTCATTTAAAAGTAAGATTCATTTGATTTAATTGATTTTTTTATGTACGATTTCAACCCATTTTATTTTCAAATCGTATCGAAAAATTAATTAACGATTTTATATTATAAAAATATAATCATTATAATTTCTTTTTCTTCTTATCCCTTCTTTTTGTTTTAAAATCATAATTAATTACCTAATAAAAAACCATTACATATATAAATGCATAATACAGTAAATTATTACTTACTAATACTACATGACAACATGAACATATGTGCGCCAAGAAACAGGTGAGGGTGGTTTTGGTATTATTATTAGGACTAATACTGGAAGATTTGTCAGGGCGGCTATAGGATATCTTGGTATCACAGATATTAACACAGCTGAGCTGCATGCTTTGCTTGTGGGATTACAATTAGCTGCTCAGTTTGAAATCAACTCGTTATTTATTCATTCTGATTCTCTGTATTTGGTGCATCGTATTAACAGGAAGCAGAATCCAGTTTGGTACCATATGATATGAGGCTGGTCGAGCACAGATGATGAATCGGATTAGAAGTTTCAAGTGCAAGTTCCAGTTTAGACAAGACAATGCAGCAGCGGACTTTCTGGCTCGTATAGGCAGTGGTGTAAATACTAGTTTGGCAGCTCAAATCTATGGTTATATATGAAACGATGAGGACTCACCATTCCCTTTTGGTTTTTGATCGTTGTCCGGAATGGTTTTGTAATATAGTTGGTCAGGATCCTCTAGTTTCGGTTAGTAGGTTGATGAAGGCGACTACACCTGTGGTTTGTATAAAAGTTGCTACGGTTTGTGTATTAATATGATTATGTTTTTTCCAAAAAAAACACTACTACGTAGTATTTATATGACCAACATCGTGTAACACAATCACTGTAGGCCACATCATCCATGATTGCCTGATGGATTCCAAGAGCTAGAACAGAATCAAATGAAAACCAATTAAACGTTCGTGCCACTCCTTTGAACGACTACATTCTTACACTTCTTGATTTATCTCTTGTGGCTCTCCCACTTTTTTTCTCAGTTACTATGTTTTCAGTCAGAAGAGAAGTTGAAAATGGATAGACTTTCATCCACGACCATTCTGTCAGGCGCGTATCCAGAGCAATTTTCGATTACATGGGATATGATCAGAGTGCCAGTAGTCGTCCCGTTGGTTAGCCTAGCCGTGTTTTTTTGCTTGGTAATGTCAGTCATGTTGTTTATAGAGAAGGTTTACATGGCACTTGTCATTAGCACTGTCAAGTTGTTTGGTAAGAAATCAAACCAGCGTTACAAATGGGAGCCCATGAAAGATGATTTGGAGCTTGGTAACTCTGCTTACCCCTTGATTCTTGTTCAAATCCCTATGTATAACGAAAGAGAGGTTCGTTCGTTAGTTAAAACTGATCTGGTCTAATATGTTGTGCATTTGAATTGGTTTACGAGTTAGTTTCGATTTGATTTTGTACAGGTTTATCAGCTGCCAATTAGGGCTGCTTGTGGACTATCTTGGACTTCTGATAGAATCATAGTCCAAGTTCTTGATGACTCCACCGACCAAATCACCAAGGTATCGATTTCATGTTCAAAGAAATGAAAATACAACAAAATGTTAGATTCTATTGTGTCTTTAAAGTCGCTACATTGTTCTGTTTGCTCTGTAATGGCAACAGAACTTGGTGGAAATAGAATGCCAGAGATGGGTTACAAGGCCGGAGCACTGAAAGAAGGGTTAAGGCACTCGTATGTTCAAGACTGCAATTATGTTGCCATCTTTGATGCTGATTTCCAGCCCAACTTGATTTCCTCCGGAGAACAATCCCTTTTCTTGTTCACAATCCTGAAATTGGCCTCGTTCAGGCCCGTTGGAAATTTGGTACTCATTTCTTATTCAAATTCTGCTAGTACCAAGTTATTACGACGACCAGAAAGTGACCTGATTTTGTCTGCTGTTAATTCCAGTGAATGCCGATGAATGCTTGATGACAAGAATGCAAGAAATGGCTCTGGATTATCATTTCACAGTGGAGCAAGAAGTGGGATCATCTACACATGCTTTTTTTGGTTTCAATAGCACTACTAATTTTGGCTTGCAAAAAGCTGTTTCATGATATTTGATAAAAGTATATGACATGTAAATGATTTTGAAAATACAAGGAACTGCTGGTGTTTGGAGAATTACAACCATTCAAGAAGCTGGGGACTGGAAGGACAGAACAATAGTAGAGGACATGGACTTGGCAGTCCGAGCTAGTCTCAAAGGATGGAAGTTTTTGTATCTTGGTTCTGTAACGGTAATTCTTCTAGCTCAAGAAAACAACGCAGTCTTGTGTTTGGAATTGGATCTATTCAGGTTATACGAAAAAAGAATTTGATGGCATGTACTTTACTTGTTTTGCAAACCAGGTTAAAAATGAATTGCCTAGCACATTCAAGGCGTATCGCTTTCAACATCGCTGGTCGTGCGGCCCTGCCAATCTTTTTCAAAAAATGGTTGGCGAAATTATTGGAAAGGTTGGTTCCTTCACCGTTCAAAATCCTCCGAGGTGATTTAATACAAAAACCACGCCTCTTCTACTAATGTTTTTGTGTTGAAATTACTTGCAGAAAATGACTTCGTGGAAGAAGGTTCATCTGATATACAGTTTCTTCTTTGTAAGAAAGATTGTAGGTCATGTAGTCACGTTCGCGTTCTACTGCATTGTACTGCCTGCTACCGTATTTCTACCTGAAGTTGAGATCCCAAAATGGGGAGCAGTTCACATACCTTGCATCATCAACCTACTCATTGCAATTGGAACTCAAGTCCAAGGTCACTCCATTTGCTAGTGTTCTGGATCCTTTTCGAAAACGTGATGTCACTGCACCGGACAAAAGCTACCTTCATTGGCCTGTTGGGCGGAGTGAGAGTGAACAAATGGGTTGTCACCCAGAAACTCGGTGATGCTCTCAAGCTAAAATCAGCAGCAAAAGCTTTTAAAAAACCGCAGTTCAAGATTGGAGAAAGGTATGTCCTACTTACTCCATTTCTCACTTCACAATATTAGTCCTAGCTCAACATATAGTTAGCGGTTTAAACTATATAGAAGGATTTGATGCCATTCTTTTTCGGTATCTGGCGAACAGGCTACATTTGTTAGAGCTTGCAACTGGGGTGTACCTCCTGTTGTGCGCTTATCATGACCTCGTATTTGGGAGAAATCACTACATCTATCTATTCGTTCAAGCGCTAGCCTCCTTCTTCTTCACGGGATTTGGATATGTTGGTACATTTTCCCCCTCTTAGAATGAAACTTAACGAATCGCCTCAGCATCTCGGCAGCAGACCAGCCACCATTAGTAATGCCTTGTTCAAATTCGGCAATGGATTTTTTTGGTTATTTTTCTGCTGTCACAGTTTTTCACAGTTGTGCATATAACCCTGTAGAAAGCTTGTCTGTTACTACTACTCATTTAGGCCAAGCAATTGATAGAGTTGGAGTAGAATGAGGGCATCAGCATGTATATGTGATTGTGAACTCTGTAAGCTAATCGTTTAGAATTTCATTTTATTACTTATACTTTCTCAAAATTAGCCGGATTAGTTGCACGTAGCGTGTGAAACCAACAAAAAGGAGACCATGTGGACAAAAAAATTGAAATACAGAGGGAGAAGAGAATAAAAACGACTAACAAATTGGGACGTACAAGTTGTGAAGCACTGGGTACAGGCCAGGCCAGGTTAAACTAATTCAGGGCGCATTAAAGCGAACTATCTCTTTCGATGTAGATTGTAGGCCTTGTTGAGTTTCCAATATGCATTTGCAGTCCAAGTCCCTTGTCTCTTGTTATCATGAATATTGTCCCCAAAACTGCTTTGCAGTATTTTCATTTTCAATTCATCAATGTGATAAATAGGGAAGAGTTATAGTACTACTAATTACTAAATAAATGAAGGAGAGCTGCAGCGGATATTCGCATAAGTTCAATAAGTGTTTAGCCTTATGATAATTTGGAATGACAGATCTAACATACTTTTTATTTTTTCTTGAACAGATCCTCTAACATACTTTGTTGAGCCATGTCCATATATTAATTTCTTCCCTCTAATGATGGTGAACATATATAGTTATTTCTTTTTTAAATTCACGCAGAGGTCTTGCTCAAAGGATTCTACTTTCACAAGGGAGTAATACAAATATCGTGACCTCTTCATTAAAAAGTAATCGTGATCGTGTGAGACCCTCTTTATTTCATCCCAATGACGAAGTATTAAATTTCGAACAATCAGATTTTGGAAAGAAGATGTCGCATAATTTTCTTGAGTGCTAAGTGCTAACTGCATGGGTGGATCCAGAAACCAGAAAACATGGTCAAAACTACATATTGTATATAGGATTCTTTCGAAACTTTTAGGTTATTAAAACTCAAAAATCGAAACTTTAGAAACTTTAGTGGAGGAACGAAGTCACGAACGGACGCTATTGAAATGCCTCCTCGTCCGGGTCTTCCCGCGTCTAACACTCATGACTGTCGACAATAATAAATAGATTACATAGTTGGTCAAAGCTGAGAGACAAACCAACTGAAATATCATTTTCATACTGTTAGCAAGTTCTACATACATATTTATTTGATTTGATCAGATGAACTTAAAGAAATGTACTTATAAATTAAAAAATAATCTTCTCTACTCACCGACGCCTAATAGTAATGATTACTATTATATTTCATTGAGATTCAAGAAACATTCGTGTCACCTCACATGTATTGTATTTTTTCTTTTTATAGATCAAAGTGGACTACAGCACCAACCTTTGCACCTTTCCTAGAGTGGACATATTGAATTGGACTCCCTACCAATTGTTGGTTCACAATTTACTTATTGTTTTTACGGCAACAACTCACAATTGAAAAAACCTCGACCATAATTCACCTGGAAAAAAAATGGAAACAAATATCACCTTGATTTGATTTTAAATCAATTTTTTCTAAGGTTCGTGATATGTGTGGTAAGTGGTAACAACTTTCTACCTGTAGAATCCCACTAAACAAAAGATTAGACAAAATTTATCAAATATATATATACAGAAATGTATGGAACTGATCGTGAAAAAAAATAAAAAAAATGTATGGAACTGATGATCAATAAAGCGGACAAACTAGAATATGTATAAAATCCAATGCAATATGGAGAGTATCTTTGATCCTGTATTCAGGTTACTTGTCATTGAAGGACTCAACTCATCAAGGTATTTATGGGATATATATATATATATATATATATATATGTATATATATATATATATATATATGACCTTTTAGGAACCAAGCCACAAAACACATACGGAGTATTTAGAGTTAATTTTAGAGAGGTCATTTTTATTTTTAAATTAGCTGTTATGTTTGGTATAGTAATTTAGGGAGTCCTTCCCGTTTTAGTCACAATTTCATTTTCTCATTCTGCATTTCTAGTCATCTATCTCCCAATTTTAACCAATCTTTTTACTCTCTCTAACACTCTTAAATTAGATCCAAACAATCCGTTAGATTCACACTCATATATTGCAGTGATAACCAAAGTAGCATCGAAAATAGAAGCACAAATATCAGTAAAATCTACTGTGACAAAATAGCAAACCTAGCGTGGGTGAATTCATCCATGGGAGTTAAATTACGTACCAATTATCGTTGAATGTAGACAACCTTACAGCATAACTCGGAAATTTTTCCATAGATCAGACCCATTAATAAATTGTGAACCATGTAATTTATAATCATGTCACTTGAAAAACTGTGGTATATTTAATTTAGAACTATATACAGTATAAAACTTAGTTATAAAGTAGGTCTATAGAATAATTTTCCGCATACTCTTTAAGCAGTCTAGCTACGGCTTCACATAGGCACCTTACCCTATTAACTTGTCTAGGCTTATACCAAATTTTCTATATTTTCCTCATTGACAATTAAAAAAGCTGAGAATCGTATATGTTATTTTATAGAAAATTAATGATTACTTATTAGCTAAGTAATTATAGTCCAAACTATATCATAATCTAAAAATTCTTATTATGTTTTCTTCCAAACCAATACATAGTCACCGGAAACTACGTACCAAAAGTACCTAGCTAGCTAGTACGCTAACAAAACACCAACATTGTCTTATTAAATACAATAAGTAGCAACCTAATAAACAAAACTCTTGTAGTTGGAATGATCCATACTTGCATTTGGTTCAAGCATATTTGTGCTCTTGATCTTTGTGATAACTAGCTAGAGTCTGAGAAAATTAAGGTGTTAGCAAGTTTATATAAATTTTTAAGACTGTGTGCGGGTAAATTAAATCCACAAAATCTAACATTTTGTTATTTCCGTTAAATCTAAACTAAAACTAAACCATATTATTTGAATTGTATTTAATAAATTTAATCGCATGAAATTTAATTTGGTGAATTACCGATCTAGACCGGATTTAATTTAATGAATCTAAACTAATTCAATTCGGATTGAATTGAAGATATTCTTTATACGAAAATAAGATAGACTATGAATAGGTTGGTTTAGATGGTACATGACACCATAAAGAGGCTCGATCTATATATGTCAGGTGTGGTATTTTGTCCCGTCGAGAGGTGAAGGTACTGCACCTGATGTACGTAGTTATATGGGTCGTAGGGATCTTTCATGTTCTTACTTTTTCAATCGATACATATACCGTAGGCAAAAATTCTATAAGCCAAAATTGTACAATTAAAATTACAATCTTAACACTATTTACTCAAACCACATACTAGTACTTGCCCTATATAATTCTCAATTCTACGAACTGCAAACGCAAACAGTTGACAAAAAAGGTAAGGATAACGAAGGAACAAATCAAAGCTATTAACTAGTACTCCCTCCGTCCCATCGATTACTCTCGATTACTCTTAAACTATAATGATAAAGTATTTGACGAAATCATATTATGAAAATATAGAACCTAAATATTCATAATATAGTTTTATTAAATATTTTATCATTATAATATAAGAGTAATCGGGAGTCAAAGTTGACAACTGTTGACCGAAAAAAATCAAACTGGGTAATTTCTACCGGGACAGAGGGAGTATAAGGCTATGTTCTCTTCGTTTGAAAATTGATTATTTTAAGTTCAGTTTAGTTCATTTCAGTTCAGATGTATTAAGTTCAGTTCAGATGCATTAAGTTCAGTTCAGTTCAGATCTGGTAGTATTTTTTATATTACAAATAAGTTCAGTTCAGTTCAGTTCAACTTCATTCAATTCAATTCTGTTCAGACGAGACCTAAGTTGGATTCAAAATTCATAAAGTAGGTAATTATATGATAATTAAATAAGCTAGTAATGGAAATGCAACATCATTTCATGTTGAAAGGTAGGCATCATTAGTAACGTTAAAGATGATTATTTAAAAGGAATAGACATCACTAGCTAGCAAGCTCTTGGTAAATTCTAGTTTTGATTTGACTAGCTAATCATCATCGATCTACATAGTTTAACATTAATTCTGAAGCATGTTTGTTGTACAGTTATCCTGTTGTTTTCCCTTCACGTTCTTTAATCTAGTCAACTTTCTGGTTACACCAATTAAAAAAAATATATGAATAATTAAAGAACAGCAATAAGACAACAAGTAATTCTGTTTCTTTGATTTCCAAGTTTGACATGCAACTACTGCACATATTCTTTTTTATTTGTCTACAAAGTAACACAAACACAACAAAGATTAACATGTGTTCTATTAATCCAAAAACACGTACTCTAACTACTTGGCTCTTAAGAACCTTCAGAGCAAGTTTCGAAAATAAACGTAAAACAATGAGAACATTAACTAAACATTTTTAAAACACATTAATAGTACTTTATAATAGACACAAATAAACTTCTAGACATTAAAAACGAGTCACATTTAGTTATTTTGGGAGAAATCGACTACAATTTTAAAAACATTAGAGGTGAACCGGCCCGTAGGAATTCAAGATCAGGCTTCCGGGATAAATTTGATTCAACTGAAAAGTAGACGAGCTAGGAATTCGAGCTTGATCCGGATTTGGATTCAAACCAAAATTTTCGGGATATATCTTATTAATACCTCGAAAGAAAAGTTCAACCAAGATCAGACTGCATTACGACTGAGTCTGATGAATCAAATGAGGTAATTGTATATTTTTTAAACTACAAAGAATAAACATCGAGCAGCTTTAAGCAGAATCAAGAAAGAGGATTATGTGTAACTACTACTATTAGTCAATACTGACGCAACTCTAAACTTTGTATCACACGAGGGTAAAATTTAAAAATGGTACTCCAGAGTGATACATGTCCATTTTATATACTCTAGAGTGGCTATATCCATTTTAGGTACTCTAGTGTAACATATACTGTCCAATTTATATACTTTTTTGATTTTCACCGGAAAACATTCAACCCACGCGCACGTGAATTTCAATCTCCGACATGTTTCAAAAGTTGAAAGGTGCAATTGCTAGAAAAAAAAAGGAAATTTGAACATGAATTTTTTTTTTGAAATCAGCAAATTTTATTAACAGTCGAACATGAAATATTATACTTCCTCCATTTTATTGATAAGTTAATAGGGTTGACTTTTTAACAAACTTTGACCACCACTTGCTCATAAATTCCACAAGATAAATATATAATAAAACTATATTATAGAATTTTACTTCATTTAATTTTATAAATAAGTTTATTAAATTTTTATCTCGTCTAATTTATGAGTATTTTGTGGTCAAAGTTCGTTAGAAAGTCAACCTTAGGAAGTCAACACCAATGTTCGTTAGGAAGCAAAATTTTACTTCATTTTAATTTTCCTGTTTTTTCCTAGCAATTGCGGCTCTTTTTTCTTGTTTTGTCTCGACTGACCGTGTAATGCACGCGTCTCTTTTTTTCTGTTTTGTCTCAACTTTTAAAACACGTCGGAAATTGTAATTCACGCGCGCATAGATTGAACGTTTTCCGGTAAAAATAAAAAAGAGTATATAAACTGGACAATATGTTACACTAGAGTACCTAAAATGGACATAGTCACTCCAAAGTATATGAAATGGACATGGCTCACTCTGGAGTAACATTTTTTGATTTTACCCTAGCACAGGATATGGTTGACAGGTGGCAACAACAACCAGTTAAATTAGTTTTTTTTTCCAAAATAAACCTGTTAAATTAGTTGATTCAATTATGGTTACTATCGTCAGTGGACATCAATTAATTTGTCAAACTAACTTGGAACATGCTCTTGTTATCATTGATTATGCCATATTTCATGTTGATTTGTTTGTTTTGGCCACGACCGGGATTGAAGTAGTCCTTGGTATATCCTGGCTTTCCAAGGTAAGCACGGGAACTATAGATTGCAAGAAGTTATATGTGCAGTTTAAGTGCAAGGAGGAAGAACGACAACTCATGGATATTGGACTTGGAGCCCCCAAAAGACGCCAGTAGTGCCATCGTTCTGAAAGCATTAACGGCGAGAGAATTTGAAGACGTGACCAACATGCAAAGTGCACTACCAATGGAATTCAAGTTTGATCACCTGGACCAACAAGTTGGCAAGAGGAGGCAAGAGGATTGTAATACCCTGCATCCCACTTCACTTTGGTGATTTCAAAAGTAAATCCGTGCGAGCTTAAGCCCAAAGCGGACATTATCATACCAAGGAGATGTGGGTAAGTTAGTCCGCAGTAACCTTGACGTCCCGTTGGGCCGGGTCTTGACCCATTTGTGGCCGGGTCATTACAAGGATGTCCATCAAGGTCGCTCCCTACATGTACCTTGTGGTCAAACAAATTGTTCAAGGACATGCCCGGAGAAAAAGAGGAGCACTTCGGAAAAGCTATATGGAAAGAGGGAGTTCGTATTGACAACCAAAAGGTTGAAGCTATCAGGTCTTGGTCAACATGAATAAGTTTCAAAACCATTGGAGCATCTAAATATCTAATAAACAACGGACAATTTTACATGATACAGAATCCGATTGATGTAATTCCTTAAAAATATTACTTTATGAAAACTAGAATTAATTGTGAAATATACCTAGCTAAATAAAACTACATACGCTTGCAAACTTTCTGGTTGGATCCAAAATTTATTTCAATATAATTATCTGAGGTTTCTTCACCTTTCTCTAGTCATTGACTCAATTCGAAATTAAAATTTCCTTTTACAAAACCAAAAAAAGTAAACCTTCTTCTTCTTACGCTCATTTGACTGTTGTTACTTTGTACCCAAAAGAGAAAGGCCCGAAAAGGACTAACTTAATTTACAGTTGTTTCCTTAATTTTTATTTTATTTCAAAAGTCAATATTTACAACTTTTTTCACAAATTAACCAAGACACATACATACTACAGTCCGATGCCTTTCTCTACTGTTAAAACTGGAAGAAATGTTGGAAGAATTACCTAAACTGTAATATATTTATCAAAACTCAAAAGAGTGTAACATATACAGTATAATATCAAATGTTCTAATTTCATAGTAAAGCATCGTACTCTATAGTCTATTCGTCTATAGATAAAAAAGTCAACTTTAATTTTTTTTTTTTCACAATCGGAAAATAAACCTACTCTAACAATTCTGGAATTACCTTAACAACATATTATTTCACAAATCACATTATAGTTTAGAATTAAATTTTATAAAATTTAGACCGTTAGAAAAAAAAATTGAAAATATAAATTGATTACTACTCCAAATTATAAAATCCAACATTTACTTTTTCTTTGGTAATCAAATGAAATCAAAGGCATTAAATATACAGAGGAAGCTTGTTTTCCTCTATAAATTCAGATTTATTTCTCTCACACCAGTACCCTTAACTCTCTTCTCTCTTTCTTCCTTTTCATCTTTCTCTCTCTCTCTCTGAGCTTCATTACTCTCCAGCTGCATAGTTATCTACACCTGCATTTGCAATAGAAAAGACACAGACCCTTTTGTTTCAATCCCATTGTCAAAAAGGATTAAAAAACAGGGGTAAAAAGCAAGAATCGTTCAATCATAACACTCGGTTGCTGCATCAAGGGTTTAACTTGTTACCACATTTCTGGTTTGGAGGAGGGGTGGGCGAGTGTTCTCTGACATTCCAGCTCTACCTCCATTGAATTTGCGTCACCACAAAGCAAATTTTTTACCCATATTCTTGTACTTTTCGCAAAGAGCCACAGATTATTAGTCCTATTTATACACCTCTGTTTTTCCCCTGTTTTTCCTCACTAACTACTAAACTACTAAAACAGAAGCTCAAATGGAACGGCTTTCGTCTTTGCCCGAGTCGTTCTCTGGAGCTACCTTGCAATTCTCGATCATGTGGGATCAGGTTAGGTACCCCTTGATCGTCCCATTGCTTCGCCTTGCTGTGGTTTTATGCTTGACAATGTCGGTCATGCTGTTCAGCGAGAGGGTTTACATGGCAATTGTGATCACTTATGTCAAGCTGTTTGGTAAGAAACCAAACAAGAGGTATAAATGGGAGACTCTCAAAGATGATTTGGAGCTTGGTAATACTGCTTACCCTACCGTTCTTGTTCAAATCCCTATGTACAACGAACGAGAGGTCAGTTCTCCATTCGTTGTTTAAGTGCTTTAATGTGTTGTACACTGCAACTCGTTTACGATGTTAGTTTTTAACTTGTACAGGTTTATCAGCTGTCAATTGGGGCAGCTTGTGGACTATCTTGGCCATCAGATAGAATCATAGTCCAAGTTCTTGATGATTCAACAGACCCCAATATCAAGGTATTGCAAAATTATTACAGAATCTAACACTTGTCGGAGTAGGTTTTATTTTATTAAATGTGCTTAATTTGATGTTTTTGTTGTTTTGTTTTGTGTGCCATGACAGAAAATGGTGGAAATAGAATGCCAGAGATGGGCTAGCAAAGGTATAAATATCAAGTACGAAATTCGAGACAATAGAAATGGTTACAAAGCTGGTGCTTTAAAGCAAGGTCTAAAGCACTCTTACGTTAAAGATTGCGACTATGTTGCTATCTTTGATGCCGATTTCCAGCCCGAACCCGATTTCTTGTGGAAAACCATCCCGTTCCTCGTCAACAACCCGGAACTTGGCCTCGTCCAGGCC
Source organism: Plantago ovata (assembly GCA_028274465.1). NCBI lineage: Eukaryota > Viridiplantae > Streptophyta > Magnoliopsida > Lamiales > Plantaginaceae > Plantago > Plantago ovata. The sequence goes on along the minus strand of CM051455.1, from coordinate 28,684,907 downwards.
CGTTGGAAATTCGGTACGTTCACGATTTCCATTTTTAGTAGTAGCGAAACCACAATTGTTTACACTACATTTGTTGATTGATGTACTTTGTTACAAATCTCCATCGTTGTTTAGTTAGATATGCTAATAGTACATTCCAAGATTAGATCAATGCATTAAATCTGTAGTAGGTGTCATTAATAAGACATTTCATAGTACAATCTGAGGATAATTGCGCATGTTAATTGCAGTTAGCAATGTTCTTAGAACTTAGAAGGTGTCGGTCACAGGGCAACTGAAAGTGATTGTGTAACAAACACTATTGCACTTACTAGTGCAACCAACACCATTTATTAGCCACCTTCGTTATGCCACGTGTCCATTGTACTCTAATGATCAAACCTCACTTGCAACAACAATGTGATCTCCCACGGTAATAGTTGTGGTCCAATTCAAGTCTAGTTCCGTTACACTAGCTTGTTATAGCCGTCGCGTCAATGGTGTAACTTACCCCGGATAACGTTAAAGTAGCACAAGATCCCCAAATCATCGAGGTTCATTATGCAATCTTAGCTAGCGTTTTTTTAGATACCGGTGGTAACTACTGGTGCACCTTCTGATACAATGTACGGGGTTTTATGTGTGAGGTCCATTGAGAGGTGTGGCGATGTTTACGTCCCTAGTATGTTTCTTTATTTGTGTTGGGCTACTGCTAATGTGCATGAAAAAAAGTTGATTTGTCTGTTGTAAGTTAAAGGGGTAAAGGAAAAGGATGATTCAAAGCGTTTGGTATACCTTCATGGCCACTTCATGAATGGTGGATAGACTTTATTATCCTTGTCCCTTCTTGTTTCTTAATTACAGAAGAAAAGTAAACCTGCAAAGCCAGTTCATCAAATCATAGAAATATGACCAGGCTCCTGTCCTGTCTCTTCCAGCCAGAAACATTTTCTCCTTCTCAAAAGAAAAAGTACTTCTATGATTGTGTTTATGGAATTTTTTCAAAAACAATTATGATAATAAAGATTACAAAAATTAATTTTCACAAAATACCATGATACTCTAGGAGTAATTTACGGTTAAAGTTCGACATGATGCAAAAACGTATTGTAATTTTTAAGTAGAACAGAATCTGGAGAATATTTGGTAAAGCAGTTCAGGGGTACTTTTGTTCTTTTATCTTTCATTCCTAGCAATGGGGACCTCAATCTTCCCCTGAGCTACCGACACTGTTTGATTAATTCTTTTTTATACTTTTTGGCCGTGTGTATCTCATTTACAAATCCCCACCTTTTATTAATTCCAAAACTTTTAAAAGTCTGAAAATAATTGGTTTTGGGCCATGTGGAAATATAGTACTACCATGGAATGAAAGTAACATGCTTTTGCTTGTGGGTTTATTTTCAGTGAATGCTGATGAGTGCTTGATGACAAGAATGCAAGAAATGTCTTTGGACTATCATTTCACAGTTGAACAAGAAGTTGGATCATCTACCTATGCTTTTTTCGGTTTCAACGGTATCTATTTGCTACTTACCTTAGCTAAGATAACTATTTGCTATGCCACATAATCGTTTGAGAATTAAACGATGTATGTTTTCATCATACAAGGAACTGCTGGTGTATGGAGAATAGCAGCAATTGAAGAGGCTGGGGGGTGGAAAGACAGAACAACAGTGGAGGATATGGACTTGGCGGTTCGTGCAAGTCTTAGGGGATGGAAGTTCTTGTATCTTGGTTCTGTAATGGTAAATCTTAAGTTCCACAGAACAAAAAACAAGCATGAACTTCTTGGCACATGGGCTTAACTTAAATCAATTGTTTGTATCTGCAGGTAAAAAATGAATTGCCTAGCACTTTTAAGGCCTATCGGTACCAGCAACATCGCTGGTCATGTGGCCCTGCCAACCTTTTTAGGAAAATGGTAGTCGAAATCATCAGAAATAAGGTTGGTCAATTTTTGGAATAAAACAAAGTGAACAGCCTGATTTCATTTACTGTTCCTCATTTTATGTTACTAACGTTCTGCGATGGAATTACTTGCAGAAAGTGACATTGTGGAAGAAAGTTCATGTAATATACAGTTTCTTCTTTGTAAGGAAGATTGTTGCCCATATAGTCACATTCGTATTGTACAGCGTCGTGCTGCCTGCTACTGTATTAGTACCTGAGGTTCAGATTCCAAAATGGGGAGCAGTTTACATACCTAGCATCATAACCGTTCTCAATGCAGTTGGAACGCCAAGGTCTGATTTTACTGTTGATTTTGGTGTGCTTACACTTGATCTTGGCCTCACTTGATTGTGATCTGACTTAAATATTTGCTCGTTCGAACTTTTAGGTCACTCCACTTGCTTGTATTCTGGATCCTTTTTGAAAATGTCATGTCACTCCACCGGACAAAAGCTACCTTCATCGGCTTGTTGGAGGCAGGGAGAGTGAACGAATGGGTTGTCACCGAGAAACTTGGTGATGGTCTCAAGTTAAAGTCAGCAGCGAAAGCTTTTAAGCGACCCCGGTTCAAGATTGGAGAAAAGTATGTCCTTTTCCAGTTCTCTCTTCATATTAGCACCTGTAAATTAAGATTTGGATCACAATATTTGTTGTACTGTACACTGAAAAATGCTCTTACTCTTAAACCCCTGGTGAACAGGCTCCATTTGCTTGAACTTGGAACTGGTCTATACCTCCTCTTCTGCGGTTGTTATGACTTCGCTTATGGGAAAAACCACTTCTACATCTATCTCTTGATCCAGGCGCTCGCCTTCTTCATTGCGGGATTTGGACATATTGGCACATTTGTCCCCTCTCAGTAAATCCATGAAACCGCTAATGATATCTCCTGCCTGCACATCACCGGTCCATGTTTGTTAGTGTCTCCTCAGCACCACAAAGGACACAGCAGCAGCGTCTTAAGCGATAGGGCGTTGAAGTTTTTGCTTCTTTTCCTTACTTCCTTGGCTATTTATACTGTTTCTTACAGTTATGTTACCTGTAGAGAGAATCTTGCTATTCTTTTAGGCCAAACATGAAGTGTTCGAGTTCTGAGTGGAGACTCGAATGCATTTCTTTTTTTAGTGTGCATATTGTGAAAAGTGATCATATGAAAGTTTTGCTTTTGATGGAGTTATTACAGAATACAGATGAAATTTCTGAAAGAAAAATGTGACAGAAAAGAAAGATCACATTGTTTTATGTCATATCAAGCCAAAAACTTGGTGATCAAAGTTGTTACTATAATCTTGTAGGCCAGTTCTTTTTCTTTTTCTGGTTGTGTATTGATAACACATCTTGTCATGGAATGACAGCAGTACCCACATTCCATGTCTAACTTTCCCATGGTTTTGGTTATTGAAAGAGACAGCCAGCTAGCTTGAAGAAGAGAAACAGCAAAGAACTAGAACACTGACTGACAGATGGAATAAGGCACAACTCTTGTAGATTATTTTCTAAAATATGAACAGCTAAAACACAATAGAGAATTTATTGCTGTCTCAAGTATCAACAACTTGGAGTAATGAGGCTTTGCATACTGTACAGTACAGCTGCTGCAGCTTTGATGATGCACATGGAGGTGTATACTTAAGACTCTGGTTCATAGTAGCATTAAGGGATAAAAATTATGAGTGAAGATCATAAATGCTAGATTCTGACTAATCTGAAATCTTAGCTTAGTTAGGTGGTTGCGTCCAAGAACATAAATACGGTAAATAACTAATTCTTCATTATGAAGATGACGAATCCTTCCTTCATTAAACTAACCCCTCGAACTATGTAAATGCAGTTCGCTAACTGATTATGCATAGTCCTCATTAGAGCGATACACGCACGAACTAGTACATATACAAACGAACAGAAGGAAGGGAGAAAGAAAGGTGAAATAAAAATGTCGATGATACGCTTCTTCCGCCATGTCCGACTCCGACCCATCAGCCTCCGTTCCCCTGCTTGCAAACCCTTCTGCAACTTCTCCGGCACGGGAGAAATTCCTCTGGAGGAAGAGATCCAGAAGCTACGGGTTCTCATTCAGCAGCGTCAAACTGAAACACTGAGAAGCCAGCTCCAAATGCTCACTAGCCGACACTCTGTTCCAGAGCTCTACTCTGCATTCTCAAGATCTCCTCCTCCCATGTGGCACTTTGAAAACACGCTTTTGTCATTTTACTCCAAGTCAAAACGCCCTAAACAGGCTGCTGAACTGTTCAATTTGATTAGAACCGAAGGTAATTTCCCACCGCTCTCTGTTTTTGGTTTGTTCCTCGAGTCTATGGTTGGTTCGACTGACTATAAAGGGACCCTCAATATTTTTCAAGATGCTGTCGATTCTGGTGTTAGGCTGGATGAGTTTAGTTATGGCAAAGCGATACAATCGGCTGTCAAGTTGCGTGATTTGGGTAAGGGGTTTGAGTTGAAGAATCGGATGGAGGAGTTGGGGTTGAGGCCTAATGGGTTCGTGTACAATGTTTTGATTGGTGGGTTGAGTAGGGAGAGAAGGGTTGAGGAAGCACGTAAGCTGTTTGATGAAATGCTTAGTAGAAATGTGGCACCGGATAGAGTGACTTATAATAGTATGATTGATGCCAATTGTAAAGCTGGTGATGTAGAAAGGGCGTTTAGTTTGAGAGAAAGTATGAGATGTGATAATGTGGTGCCGAACTTGGCAACGTTTAACACGTTGATTCGGGGGCTATGTAAAAGTGGGAGAATGGAAGATGCTGACACGGTTCGACGGGAGATGGGTGCATCTGGTTTTGAACCGGATGCGTATACTTATAGCATACTTCTTGATGGTCATGTACTAAATGGGAACTTGGAGGTTGCAATGGCATTATATGAAGAAGCAATGAATAAGAATGTGAGGATTGATGAGTTTGCTTGTAGCATTTTGATGAATGGATTGTGTAAGGAAGGGAAAATGGATCAAGCAGAAAAGTACTTGTTGGGGTTGAAGGAACGTGGGGTTGTTTTGAATGACGTATTGTTCAATACCATGGTGGCTGGGTATTGCAGAGAAGGGAATGTTGGTGGTGCATGTTTGATTATTGAAGAAATGGAAAATGTAGGGATTAGGCCAAGCCATGTCACATATAATACTGTGATCAGAAAGTTCTGCAAGTCCGGGCGGATGGATGAGGCTAAGGAGTGGTTGAGGAAAATGACAGAAAAAGGGATTTGTCCTAATATACAGACATACGACTTCTTAGTATATGGCTATGGTTCCTGTTGTCAGGTTGAAAGGTGTATAGAGATTCTGAATAAAATGGAAGATAATGGGTTCAAACCTAACATTATCACCTATTCGTCTCTGATACATATATTATGCAAAAAGGGGCGGTTTTGCGAAACAGGAGACATATTTAAGGATATGCAGAAGAGAAGAATCCCACCATCTGTCCAAATATGCAACATTCTCATTGATGGTTATTGCAAGGGAGGAAATATTAAAGAAGCCTTTAAAATTTGTGATGAGATGGTGAAATGTGACTTATCGCCAACTATTGTCACATACAATACACTTATAGATGGGCTCAGCAGAAAGGGTAGGGTTTTTGAAGCTGAAGAATTAGCATCTAGTATCCCGAATAAAGGAGTAAATATGGATGTCATCACATACAATTCTTTGATATCCGGGTTCTCCAATGCAGGTAATCTTGATAAGTGCTTAGAGTTGTATGAAAAAATGAAAAGTTCTGGTATTAAACCAAACCTAAAAACGTATCACCCTCTAATACGTATATGCAAATCGGGTGGACTGTCTCTAGTAGAAAAGGTTGTTGAAGAAATGTCTCAGGTTAAATTGACCCCGGATCGGCTTATATATAATAAATGGATCTATTGTTTAGCTGAGCATGGGTATATTCAGAAGGCAATCGCTTTGTGCTCTAAGATGGTGGATCTTGGAATTTCTCTCGATAAAAAGACATATAATAGCTTGATATTGGGGCGCTTAAAGGAGGGAAACACGCAGGGAGCTAAGGAGTTTTTCAATGAAATGACTGCAAAAGGTTTATCTCCGAATGGGGACACCTTTAACACGCTACTTGAAGGGCATTGCAAGCTAAAGGCTTTTTGTGGAGCTTATGAGTGGTACAGAGAAATGAGGAAAATTGGTCTGCTTCCATCTTTCTCCGTTAGTAATGAACTCGTTTCTGGTCTTAGGGAGGAAGGAAAGTTGTTGGAGGCCGAGATCATATGCTCTGAAATGGCTGTCAAAGGAATTGGAAATTTGAGCCTACATGAGGATATTTCAACTTCTGCCGTACTATAGTCTGGATTTTAAAGAGCATGGTAATTTGTTCACAAGAACTGGTAAGGTTAATATGTCCATGTTTTCCATGTACAGCCATTGGAACCTTATTTATGCATTTCTTTTATGTATTTGTAGGAAATTTCTTTTACTTATATAAGAAAGTAATTTGGGTAAAGAATTGGATTGATTATTCACAATACGGGAATCCTTTAAGTGGGGATTTACATGCAGAATGTTGCCCTATACTACCAGGTATATAATTGGATGTATATAAGCTATTTCTCAGTTGTGAATTCTTGTGTCCATATGTTATTACATGATAAAATAATCTTTAGACCTCGGACGTGCAGAAAGTGATCATATTATTGTGTATGCATATTGTTGCATGATTACATCCTTTGAATAATTTTTCACAGTATATAATTGTATTGATAGTACCTGAAATAGACTTGTGTGCATCTAACCCCAAATTATAGTGTTTTTTTTTTTTTTTTTTTGTGTGTGTGTGTGTGTGTTGGGGGGGGGTGACCTATCACTGCTTCACACAGTATTGAAAGAGCTTATGCCACTTATTTTTACTGATAGCAATATCTGTATCATCTTTCTGATGAAATTAAGATGGGAAAGATACCAGAGTTTGCAGTTAATGGTGATAGGTTGTTATTTCTGACCATCTTATAAATAATTTTTTATTATTCACTATCTGCCTGTGTAAAATGGTATTTCATGGATCCAAAAGGAGAGCCAATTTGAATGTACTCGAAGTATTTCTACCTCCTGCTATTGGAGATTTTGATGTTTGATCAAAGCTGAATGTGGGGTCTCATCTCATTCTCTATGCTTTGTCATACTCAGGGCTAAATATTAACAAAACAAAAAATACAACTTTAATGAATTAAGAGGAAAAAAACTGAGATGATTGTTGCTCTCAATGTCAGCAGTACTGAGGATACGCTTAAGGCCAGTTGAGGAGGGAAGGATAATTTTGTTTCTGTTTTGTTGAAGAATTAGCTTCTTATAATTCGATGAGTCCTTGTTATCTTGTCTTTCAACATGTTTTAGGTTATCAAGTCAGATGCTATTATGCAGTGGCAATAATTTGAGATATTGAACTTGGATGTATGTTCCGAAATGGTACCCGTCTTTCAATTTCTTTTTCAACTTTTTGCTTATTATGAATTATTGGAACTTATTTAGTTTTATGGTTTTTGCTCGTGTGTCGAATGCGTCTAAGCGCTTCAGTTGCTCCAGGACAAGGATGTATGTCAATATGATTTGAGTTTTGTAGAATGGAGTGATTCACTTGAAGTTAGGTGTTTGTTTCTAGGTGTGGAAAATCAAGAAAATAGGAGTGTGGGTGAGGAGGGCAACTTGGGAGTATTATACATTATGAATCTATGATACTCAGCTAATTATTTGGTTGGAATGTTAATCTCATTTTAGAGTTTCATACTTTCAACTTTCAAGTTCCATCCAGGTTTGAGGTAAACATTGAAATTCATGGAATAGTAAATGTAAAAGATCGAGTTATCGAATGGGCATGTTATCAAATGATATCACTGTGAAATATAAACTGTCTGCTGCATTTAACATGAACATAATGTATGTTTTAGAGTCCAGTTATAAGTTTCATTTGATGGTATAGTATATGAATTGGAGTTCTTTCTGGTGAGCTATGCTTTCTGGTAGGTAGGGGTGAAATCTAACCCCGATGAACGAAGTTACTTCTGTATTCATTTTTCTATAGAAACTCCTTGACTAGTAGGAGAAATACTCCTAAAACGTTGTTCTTCAGTGTATCAGGAATAAGTGAGCTTCAAGCTACTAGTCTGTTTAAATGTTTTTATTTGTAATAAATCTAAACTAATTGGACTTGCACCAGCATTCTTGAAGGTTCCTATATCATTTACAGTATAGATGCCCATGGTTTCAAACATGGTCACCATTATTTTTGTCTACATTCATGCACGTTACTCATGGTCAATTCAAAAAATGAGCTACTGTTGAATCTTGTTGGAGTCAACGATGATCTGCAGGAAAGTAAACGTGAGGCCAAGAGAACGAGTCAGTTCATTTTGGAGTTGCGCCAATGAAGGTAATTTTGTTCACTGATTAGTTTGTGCTTCTTGGACACTACTAGATTTTCTTTTGAAATATTAGTGTTGTATCTGATATTTTGTGTGATTTTAATCTTGTTATTTTTTACTACATGATAGGTAGAGACTTTCTGCCTTGATTTCGTGTTTGCTTTAATAGTTTCATTGGGAAGGGGAAGTTAATTGTCTCTGAATATTAAGTAGAAGAACAGCCAATCTCTGAATTGCTTAAAATCAAAATAATGCTGAAGGCCATTCAGCCCAATCCTTTACATGTGAAGTTGAATACCAGGGGGAATCCCTTTCTAAAATCAGAGAAAGGCCTAGTGGACTGATACAGCAGATTATCGGCTTCTCAAGAGAACTAAGGAGCCGCCACCAGAAAAAGTGGGCGAGACATGATTGGTAAACCTTTTATCCAATAAAATCGGTGCAGTTTAATTTCGTATATGGAATTATGTTTTAGATTTCAGGAGAAACATAGTGAAGAAAGATCTTGAAGCATTTCAGCCCACAAGAGACATATATGACACTGGTATTCTTCTTCCAAACATATCATTTATCATGTTGTTTATACTTGATGTGTAGAATATGCACATTTCAAATTTACTCTTAATTCTTTGATTGATTTCTGCTAATTTAAACCCATGTTGATATTTTGCTCTTCTTTCTTTAAATTTCAGGTGGGTCCCTTCGTAAAAAATGAGAGAAGGATTTCGAAGTATATAGGTTTTCTTGGACAGTTAGTAGATCAAAGGCCTGATCAGGAGCAAACATACAAAATCTCATGTATTCTGCTGATCAGTTAATCCTAATAAAAATGTAACTGGAATTCTCTTGACAGGATTATTTGCAGTAGCAGCAGATCAACCTTACCTGTCTTGTACAGGATATTCTACGATCATTGTTGTCGTTGTATGTAATTCATCATTCTGCATGTTTCTTAACTCAATTGATCATGTTTTAAAGTTTCAATTTAACATTACTATACACAGTGTTCAGCTTTAATTAAAGTAATTTTTGGAAACATAGCTTCCTTGATGTTATGTTTATTGCGTTATCCATGTTCTCTTAGGTTTTGTTTATAAGGTTGTGTCCTTTGATCTGTTTCTTTTGTGAGGGGCTGTAAATAGTTTCTGTAGCAAGAAACTAAAACAATGAATCTTTGTGAATATTACTTGGTGCTATTCTCACAGAGCAGAGTGTTTGTCTTGGATATTTGAAGATTGATTAAACTTTCTGTCTGATTTTTCCTATGTAGGACTTGGGATTTTGGAACTTCTTTATGTTTTCATCTTGTATAAGTTGTAGGGATCATGTTGGATTATTTCTATGAATGAGCTTCGTGAGATTAGAGGCATGCTGTGATGTCTGAATCTTTCCGAGATCCTGTAGTGCAGGTTTTTGGTGGCTCACAAAGAATTTCTCCAGGATAAAGGCTTTTGGGGCAAGACTGCATTTTTAGAATGTTTGGGACGAGTACCACTCCCTTCCTCCACTCCACAAAACATTATCCAGCAGGGCGGTATGTGTTTTAATAAAAAATAAAAGTGTTAGCAGGTAATTTACTTTTTCAATTGGAATGTAAGTGTTATAGTAAAGTTTGGTAGTACAGTTATAATAGTATTGTAAAAAAATATATTTTTTATGTATGTTGTAAATTTCATTTTTAGTAAAGTTTAGTGGGACAGGTAAGTAATATGTAAATGGAATTCTCTAAAATGTACTCCATTATATATAGAGTAGATAAGAATACTCTAGAATATGTAAAGTAGTAAAAGTGTAGAACATTTGAAGTAATAAACGGAAGGATCCACCCATCAGTCAGTACTATAAATCTTAGGGTAGGAAGTTCAAATCACTAGATTGGTAAAGTTCAAGTGAGAAGTTAGAATAGGGATTAGGGTATTAGGAAGTAAATTTTGTAAATCACACAATGGTAGATTTCAAAGTGAAAATTAGTATATTTTGGTAAATAGATAAGCATATTTGTCAAGCTCTTGTGTCTGTCTCGGATTACTCTTCTTCTTGAAGTTCACTTAAACTTAAATACTTTTTAGGATGAATCATCAGACTTGGGGCAACCTAGTCAAGTGTCACACCCACACGTGTTTGAATTTTTAAAGAGCAAAGTTTCATCTCGTTAAAATACTCAATATAAGTCTTGTGTTCTTTATGAACCTTAAGATGGAATGCATAGATCATAAATTCGATTTCAATGAAGTTTTAACATGTATAAAAAATATAATTATATTATATTTTTCTAAATAAATAACCACCTGAGATTCCTAACCCGTATAAATATGCCATTTGCTAATTTTTAATTAGTTGTTCATTTTTATTTAGTACTACTACAAATAATAATCGACCTATCCAAAATAATTGTATAACGGACATTATGCCTGCCCATGATAATTTGTCATGTCATGTCTTGTACAACTATTGTACAACTAGATCCTATTCGTTTCATGCCGATGTATTAATACTATCGCTGCATTAATTGTCATACTAGCTTATAATTTTATCAGAATGGTATGTATTCTCGACCTTGTAAATTTAAATATGGTTTTTTAAATAATATATAATTAATATAAAAAGTTAATTTGCAACTCATTGTGGGCAATCATGATGAATCTTTCGATGTTTGCTCGATTTGTATGTATTAGACCATCTCTATTCTTTTAATTTTATATATGTAATTTTGTATGAATTTTTATATATTTTACTTTTCAGCACGAATATATATATATTCTGGTATTTCCTATGTTCATGGGAACTAAAGTCGAAAATAAATTCCAAACCCTATTGAAGATTAGCATTGTATTATGAATCAGCATTAATAGTGCTTGAATTGGGTTGTTGAGCTCGAGCTAGTTCAAAAGGGGAAGAAGATAGTGATGGTGATTGTCAACTACGTACATAAGGAGGGTGGTTGCTATAAATGAACCGAATGTGTATTGAAAGATGTGGATTTATTGTATTTTTTTACAAGAAAACAATTTCAATTTCCTACAAATGAAACTTTGAAATCTTTGCTCAATAAGATTTAATTAATAATTAATAATAACATATTCGATTTATTTGGAAACCACCTATATATAGGTAATGGTCTAGTTAGCTAAAAATAGAAATTTATAAGGAAACATTGGAATGCAAAACTCAATATATGGGATGAAGGTACAATGCCTATCATATCAATACTTTCTTCAACATAGATGCATGGAATTCATCGTCGCATGTGCTCTATTTGTAACGTCCCGAATTTCAGAGAGTTTAAAGGGGTTGAGAACGCTACTCATGTTAACAAGGTGCCCTTTTCTTTTTCGAGAATCCATCCAAAAGAACTTCAAAGTTAAGCGTGCTTGCTCTGGAGCAATTATAGGATGTGTGATCTACTGAAAAGATTCCGGTACGCGCATGAGTGAGGACAAAGTGTGCGGATTAGACCCCGTGTTGGTCTGTGGGGCCTGCATATCACCCCGGAGAGCATTCCAGGAGTAACCTAGATGGCCGATTGGGCTGGGTCTCGACCCATTTGGGTTGGGGTGTTACACCATCGGTCGGAGTCGGGAGTGATAGATGTAGACGTGGCCTAGAGTGAGAGATGGTTTCGATTGCACGGACGAACTAGTGGCACCCCGTGGCTAAAACGGTGTCGATGCAATAGATAATTGAGTAGAAAGCGGTGATTGCACGTACTAACCAGCGGCATCCCATGGCTGAAACGCTGGCACTTCAACTGACAATCTACATAGACTTTGGTCTATATCTACCACAAATCGGTATTCTATCACTGCTATTATGTAACGTCCCGCTTTTGAAAATAAAAACAAGTAATTATAAGGGCGTTCAAAATCTTACACGTAAAAAATCTTGCTTACTTGAAGCTTTGAAACATAATCACATACAACGACTAAAGTGTCAAACTAACATTAGTCGTCTAAAAATGTTAAGTGTTAGTTCTTGCAGCGGAAATAATAAACATCTAAAACTTGAGTTCTTGGGTGTACTTAATCAACTTCAAACTATGTCCACATTCACTCCAACTTCTCTGTAACCTGGGGGTTTGTGGGGGCAAGGGTGAGTACCTACTTGTACTCGCAAGCAAGCTACTAAACACATATAGCACACAAACACATTTGTTTCCTTGTTCTTCACTTTTTCCTACTATTTTTATTATGGTCCCACCAATTAAATACATAATATAACAAACTTATTAAAGACCGTATAGAAATTGTTGAGCTTCTGACATCTAGAATTGTTGTTCAAGTGGCACGAGATTTAGAGTTGCAAGATGTGGACTTTGAAGGAAAATGTCTTAATGTAATAACTCAGATATAATCATTCAGTTTGTCTTTTAACTTCTGCAAAATTAAAGAAATCAATGCTTTAGTTTTAGTTTTTAATTCACTTGCTTTGGTTTGTTAGAGGTTTTTGCAACAAAGTGGCACACATATTAGCCTCTACTCTTGTGGTCAATAGTTTTGGTTCCTCAGCTCTTCCATTTGAATATCCTGATGTAACAATTTCAATTCATTTTTCAATATAAAGTGATCTTTTGTTCTATTAAAATAAAAAATTAAACTAAATTAATTTTTTTTAAATGCAAAAAGTAAATGTGAGCTATTTATGGGGACGTAGTGAGTATTATTTATAACAGATTAAGTCTCATTACTTGTCTCCACCTAAAATAAAAATAAAGGGACAAACAAAAGGTTTTTATTTCAGCCTATTGCATATATTTACTTCAAAAACACGCTAAAAGTTATTGATTTAAAAAAACAGACACACACAAAAATGTATTCATGTGTGTTCTCTATCGAGGTTTTCTCTCCAACTCGCCAAATAGTTATGGCTTTTTTATCGGATTTCACAAAATCAGTTTTCTACAACACGAATCAAGTAGAGATTATTACATTGTAGGGGACTCTAGCTTGTGTGGCAACTTACAAAAATGATCCTCATAGATCGACAATTATATTTTTATGTCAAAATCTAAGTTTTAGGAGTTGACTCACACTTAGTTACAATGTTGCCACTACTCCCCATAATATTAAAATCAAAATATACTTTACCTCTAACAAATAAAATAGTTAAAAATATTTTTACTATATTAAAGCAAAAAAAAAAAAAAAGAGAATAAAAAATAAATTATGGATGGAGCTAAGCTTTGCCATTCGGCATTCTCACCACCAGATTTGTTCCGGTCGGAGGTTTGTCAGAATAGTGTTGTTCTGATCGACTTTTTATGATTTAAATTTTATTTTATGTTTGCAATCTTTTGGTTTTTTTAATTGAGTAGATTATTTTTAAATTTATTTTTTTTTCTTCTTTGTTTGGTTGTCCCAAAATACAATATTGCTACAGTGACTTAGTTTTTCAAAAGTCAAATTTGTGACATAAAATGTTATTGTTGATCTAACATTAACATTGCATATTATGTTAATACTCTCCCGGTCCCCCCCCCCTCATCTTTTTTTAGTTTTTCTACTTAAGCCGTAATAAATGCAATTGTTGTTATTCTTTTGCTACTCATACATACAGAAGCTCTCATTATGACTTTTGAAATTTCTCTATAATCTAGTATTAAAATAAAATTCCTTATTTTTATTCGTGGTTTCTAATAATACACCAAAAAATAAAATTTGTCCAATTTCAACAACTGCAACATAAATATTATTCTTTGTAGTAGTTGTAATATTGACCGTTTTAAAAATAAAATAAAATTATTATTTCACAATTTTATCATACTTTATAACTTATTTTTACTTTTTTCAGTATATAATGAAAATCGAACAAGAATTCCATTTTTTCAAAAGTTTTCATCACAGCATTTTGACTTGAATTGTTTTTTACACGGTATGTGTGCAATTTGCGAAGGCCAAAGATGGCAATTCGAAGTTTTGAAGTGAAGCGTTGTTGGCTTCTCCATCATCGTCATATCCGCCCCTTGTAGCATCCAAAACCCAACGACTAACGCACGCTATACACGTATCTCCCATTTCTTTAATTCTCACTTCTCTCACTCTCCAACAACAAACCAAAAAAAGAAAGAAAATTAAGCTATGGCCGCCACCACCTTCGCCGCCGCATCAACCGCCACATTCGCCGCCACAAAGCTCTTCTCCTCATCCTCCACCCCAAAGCTCAAACAATCCCTCTCCTTCCTCTCCTCCTCCACAAAACTCCCCTCCTCCTTCTCCTCACCCATCTCCACCTCTCTCCGCCGCCACGTCACCAAATTCTCCACCAAAATCTCCGCCACCATCTCCTCCGGCGACAAGCTCCCCGAATCCACCCTCTCCTACCTCGATTCCTCCGACGAGCTCCAAACCCTCTCCATCTCCGACCTCACCTCCAACAAGAAGACCATCTTCCTCGCCGTCCCTGGCGCCTTCACCCCCACCTGCTCCCAGAAGCATCTCCCTGGCTACGTTGAGAAGGCTGCCGAGTTCAAGGCCAAGGGCGTTGACACAATTGCTTGTATCTCGGTCAATGATGCTTTTGTGATGAAGGCCTGGAAGAAGGATTTGAACATTGGGGATGATGTGTTGCTGTTGAGTGATGGGAATGGGGATTTCACTAGGGCTATTGGGTGTGAGCTGGATTTGAGCGATAAGCCCATTGGGCTGGGTGTAAGGTCCAGGAGGTATGCTATGTATGTTGAAGATGGGGTTGTTAAGATCTTGAACTTGGAGGAAGGTGGTGCTTTCAATGTTAGCAGTGCTGACGATATGCTTAAGGCCATTTGACTTGTTGGGTAATTCTGTTTCTGTTGTTTCTGTTTTGCATGTTTGAGGGATGAGCTTCTTATGGTTCCGATGAGTTCGTGTTCTTTAGGTTGTTACTTATCAAGTCAAATACTATTATGTAGTAGTTGGAACTTGAAATAATTTGAGATGTTGAACTTGAGTGGAATGCTGCCTTTTAATTTGTTCAATTTTGCTTATTAGTACTGTACGAGCTAGTAGAATGTATTTAGGTTATGGTTTTCGCTCTTGTGTGTTGAACGCTTCTAAGCGGTTCGATTGCTTTAGGGGAAGTAATTTACTGTCGAAATGATCAGTTCTTGCTGAAAAGATGTAGTATGTCAACATGATTAGAGTTGTAGAATGGAGTCATTCACTTCAATGGATGTGACTTCTGCTTACGTAGTTAGAAAGTTTTGTTCTTTGTTTGGAAAATCAAGGAAATAGGAAGTTATAGGGCAACCTGTGAGTATATTCAATGATAATCAGCTAAGCTAATTGTTGAAATGTTAGTTTAGTTTTAGATTTTTTTTCCGTACATTCATCATTCATCTGTGTTTGAGGTCAACATTGAAATTCATGGAACAGCAAGTGTTAAAGATCAAGTATGTGCACTTAGGAGATGGGCATGTATCACCATAAAATATGGTGAAAAGTGTATGGTTGCTGCGTTTAACATGAAACTAAGGTTTTAGAGTAAAGTTATTAGTTTTGGCTGACAGTATGTGTTTAATCTCATAATAGAAGACTGGTATCTCAGTCAACTAGATTCTAGGAATTTATGGAATCCCGCAATTCTTCGGTTCAATTGGATTTTTATGCTGCTATATTGTTAGATAAGGGTTAAGGCAGAGCTTTCTGGTCATCTGTATTTTCTGGTAGGTTGAGATGAGAATGTCAAAATGAAGCAATTTTCTCCTTTGGCATCTAATCTCAATGCGTGAAGTTACTTTTGTTTGTATTATCTCTTCTATTGAAACTCCTTGTGCTTATAGCAGAAATACTACCAAAACATTGTTCAGTGTCTCAAGAATCTATAAAACCTTATAGGCTGCCTGCCAGTTTGATTACATTGCTTAAATGGGTTTTATTTTTTTTGATAAATCTAATAGCTTAGACTGGAAGAAGCCTGTTAATGGTTCTAAAGAAGGAAGCCTATTCATGTATCCAAAGGTGCTCACCATTTTTATTTATTTTATTATTTTTTTTGTGTTGTCATTCGTGCACTTCCTTCATGATCAAATGAAAAATTGTTGAATCTTGTTGGAGTCGGCAATGATCTGCAGCTATTGGTAGCTTTCTTAGATTGGCCATCGTCTTTAGAGTGGAGATTTGGGTTTCAGTTTTAAGAACAAGTAGTAATGAAGTTCTGATCATTCTGAGAATGAATCTTAGTTTATAGATGGTAATACTAATTTCCATGTGTTAAACTGTCACTAGAAATCAAAGCAATATGCTGTCTCATGTTATTAACATGTGGTGTAGATTCAAAGTTGTTGTGTCTCAGCAAACATGAATATAAGTACATCACCTTGTTGTTATCGAAGTGTTATTTTAAGCTCCGGCATGACTCATCTCACTAAAGTATTTCTCATTGAGTTTATGGTGTTTCCGTGTTGAACAAGTCATTGCTCTCTAGTCTCAACAATTTGCAGTCTGGTATGTCTGTAGAACATGACTTCTTTTTCAGGCCCTCATTCTATTTCGTTCAGATGAGAACACTTACTAAATGGGTTTTACATGAAGAAAGGGATGAACTCGTATAGTGCAAATGTTGTGAACTCTTATCCAATCTATAAAAGATTCACCTCGTTGAACTCTAACTGCACAAACATATAATTGACGAAACGTGTTATTTGACATGTTCTCTGTTTGGTTCTCGGTTCCCGGTTCCTTTTCTTGATATCAGTTGTAACCGCTTTTAAGTCCTCAAGTGGTGCACTGTCTCTACTCTCTCTCTCTCTCTCTCTCTCGGCGTTGTGAAGCTTGTTGTGGCCTTTGGTGAAGAAGTGTACGTTGGTTTCTTTCTGGTTAGCATTACGGGTTGTATGGTAGAATTTAGGTCTTGTGTTGTTGGTACTTGGTGGTGGTGTGTCACCTTTATCGTTCAAGTTGTTTGTTTTCAAAGTTGTAATGTTTTTAACCGTTTCAAAAAAAGAAGTTCTGATGGATCTGATTTTGAAAATCACCCATACTCTAAATCTAATTATTATTTGAAATTGTGAATGTATATAGTTAATTATTACTGTTTCATTTCATTTTGAACAATAAAGTAAGATTAATAATTTTCACATAAGGTTTGATGCAGAACATCTGAACATGGTCTCTCTCATGTTGTACTTTTTCTTTTCTTTTTTGAAACGGCTCATGGTGTACTTTGTTATTGTTGACGTCGTGGTTCACCCTAACTTGAAGCTGACATACAAAACCATGCGCGGGGCATCAGATTCTTGAAACTACAATTATTGATTAAAAATAGCCATCAAGGAACAATATTGTAGTTACTAGTTAATGATATATTGATAATCTCAATGTTTATTCTTAAAAGTCTTACATACTATAGTAGTGAATAATGGAATGATATGCATGACCCCGATAATCGTATGCTACAATCCACGAGACTGATGACTTTAGAAACATTCAATTTAAGCTAAAACTTTGTCATGTTCATGTTATAGAAGGAGACGGTGTTAAAGATATTTGATAATAATTTTTCATTTTTCATGGGAGAGTGAATTAAATAATTAATAATTTAAGTTAATTGGGAAATAAAGTTATTATTAGTACTTTTTTTACTGATCCAAAGAATAATTACAGTCGATAAAATTTTATTGTTGTTGAGAAGGATTATTACAAATACTAACTTGATTTTAACAGGGATAAATAATGATTGAATTTCATTACTCCCAGTTTTCTTTTGCTTTTTGAATCCGGGGGTAAGTAAAGAAGAGAGCATGGCGATAGATAGAATCATAGAATCATAGAATATGCCATTAAGTCATGGAAATATTCCTTAGATTTTTATTTCTAGTAGAAATAGTAGACAGGTGTAAACTTGTCAACAAGCTCTAACTTGTAACCCAAGTCCCAAGGGTTTGATTAAGGATAGTGGAGACGAGAAAAAGATACCACTTTTAGAAAATTACTTCATTTTTTTTAAGTTTCTAAACGGTAAAAATGTATGAAATTCAAGAAAATTAATTAAAAAAATTAGTTTGTTTACATATTAAATTCGTGTAAAGCATGAAATAAAATGTTAATGTGCCGATAAAGAATGAGAGATACATGATAAAGAACTGTTGAATGGAATTAATACTTTTCATTTTTAAGGTTATAATCTTTAAAATGCAAAAAAGAAAAATTTTCGAACGAAATGGGAAATATAAAACATTTTCTTTCTTTTGCATATGAATAATACAGTATGAGCTAGTATAGGGGCCTAAACACAGATTAAAAAACAAGATGTTTGTACTAGTAAAACCCACGACGGAGTTCGGTTTGTCCTCCGGTACCGAACTACCGATCAGACCCGTCTCCACAAAGTTATTGGAAAATAAATTTCTAGAAAGGAAAACAAATTAAAAAAAAAAAAGAAAAAGGAAAAAGGGAAATTAAATGTTGCCCCTTCTCCAAGTGCCCCTTTTTTAGTTATAAATAAAACCCACAGAACCCTCCTCACAGTCATACACTTCTACACTTTCTAACTCACAACACAGACTTCTCATCTCTCCGATCCATTCTTCCTCCTCTCCAATGGCCACTATCAAGTCCGTTCACGCTCGACAAATTTTCGACAGCCGTGGTAACCCAACCGTTGAGGTTCGTTCTCGCTTTCCGTTCTCATCGTCGATCACTGTTTTAATTTTGTTTCTCAGATTACTAAATTTACTTTTGTAATTGATTTTGAATCTGTTGTTGTATTATAGGTCGATATCCATCTTTCCAATGGATTTCTCGCCAGAGCCGCCGTTCCTAGCGGGGCATCCACTGGTATGTTAATAAACCCACCTCGATTGTATCGTTTAATTCATTATCTGTTGAATCTGTTCATGATCTGTTCAATCGATTCATGCATGGTTTCGATTTAGGGTTTTGCTATTTGTAATCATCATAGAATAAGTAGATTCATTATAACGAGTTGTTTTAGTACTATTTCTGATTGATTTGTTAATACCGGTATGCTATTGGGGATGTATTTTAGGGATCTATGAGGCTCTAGAACTCAGGGATGGGGGATCTGACTACCTTGGAAAAGGTGTCTCTAAGGTTAGTACTGTTCAATTAGATTATGATCTTTTTTATATCCAGTTTTTAAACATGATACTGATCTTTTCATATCGGAATGGTGGTTTGTAGGCTGTTAACAACGTCAACTCAATCATTGGACCTGCACTCATCGGAAAGGTTTGTGTACTGTTAACTTTCGTCTGTTACTGCTTACTTGTGTAATAATCTAGGCTGACGTTTATATCTCCATTTAATTTACAGGACCCAACAGACCAGACTGGCATTGATAATTTCATGGTTCACCAACTTGATGGAACTCAGAATGAGTGGGGTTGGTGCAAGCAGAAGGTATACTTTAGACTTTAGCACATGAGTTTTTTTTTCCTTTGTATGCTTTGATCCATTTGATTTCTGCTATGCTAACTTTAGAAACTGTGTTCTAGCTTGGTGCAAATGCAATTCTTGCTGTTTCTCTTGCCTTGTGCAAAGCTGGAGCTGCTGTCCTCAACATCCCCTTGTACAAGGTATGATGGTCATTACTAAGCATGTTATTTTTCCACAGCAAAGTGTTTGTACTTTATATCTCTAGCTCAGTATGCGGAAAAGGTTATTCTTCCATCCCTATAATGAGTCTTGGCATAGCTTGTATGTGTAGAATAGGTGGACTTGGTTGACATAAATGGTATTTTGCAATGTAAAAATCTGTCCTTTGATGTATTTATTTATTTTCTTTTCGTTGCAGCACATTGCCAACCTAGCTGGCAACAAGAAGTTGGTGCTGCCTGTCCCTGCTTTCAATGTTATCAATGGTGGATCGCATGCTGGAAACAAGCTAGCTATGCAGGAGTTCATGATCCTTCCTACCGGAGCTTCTTCATTCAAGGAGGCCATGAAGATGGGTGTGGAAGTATATCACCATCTCAAGGCAAGGACTTTCTTTTATTTATTGTGTCATTATATCTCATAAATTTTGAACTTGTGATATGATAGAACTGATGCTTGTATGAATAATTGTCTCAATATTGTCATAAATGTCCATTTTTCTGAAGTCCCATCTACTTTCAATGAAAGAAGTAGCAATTGACATCACTTCAACCTAGGGCCACTCATGAACTACATTGTTATTTATCGAAAAATACCATCACTAAAGTCCATTTTTCTCAATTTACCTATCCTGAGGATTTAATGTTTGTATGGTTTGGCTGTTGTAATGTGAAGTCATCTTTTGTTTCAGGCTGTCATTAAGAAGAAGTATGGCCAAGATGCAACCAATGTTGGTGATGAAGGTGGTTTTGCTCCCAATATTCAGGAGAACAAGGAAGGCCTTGAACTCCTGAAGACTGCAATTGCCAAAGCAGGTTACACCGGGAAGGTTGTCATTGGGATGGATGTTGCTGCATCCGAGTTTTATGGATCTGATAAAACTTACGATTTGAATTTCAAAGAAGAGGTATGTATTTTATGCCCTTAATCTTGGTACTTATACTATCTTGCTTCTGAAACTCATTCTTAATCCATTGTTAATTTTCTTACTATCTTGACAGAGCAACGATGGGTCACAGAAGATTTCTGGTGACAAACTCAAAGACCTGTACAAATCATTTGTAGAAGAGTACCCAATCGTATCAATTGAAGACCCATTTGATCAGGATGACTGGGAGCACTATGCAAAGATGACCGCTGAAATTGGGACTCAAGTGCAGATTGTTGGAGATGATCTCCTCGTCACCAACCCCAAGGTGATTGCTGCTATAAGTTTACATAAAGCATATCATTTCCTTACTTTCTTGGTTGTTAATTTGTATCATTTCCTCACTTTCTTGGTTGTGTTAATGTGTGCAGAGAGTTGCAAAGGCAATCAAGGAGAACAGTTGCAATGCTCTGCTTCTTAAGGTATCTTTCTAGTGTTTCTGTTGTCCCTATGTAGTGTCCAGTTCCATGCTCGGAACTTAAGTTAGAAGTATTTGTTTGCCAGGTCAACCAAATTGGTTCAGTGACTGAGAGTATTGAAGCTGTGAAAATGTCCAAGCATGCTGGCTGGGGTGTAATGGCCAGTCACCGCAGGTAGGACACATTTTCTTTTGTAATGCTGCAATTTTAACTGAATTTTATAACCTCGCGATAAAATGGGTACTGATATTTTGTTCTGGATGTGTAGTGGTGAAACCGAAGACACTTTCATTGCTGACCTCTCTGTTGGTTTGGCTACGGTAATTCATTTTGAAATTTGAATACTTGAATCGTGTTTTGCTTCTATCTTGAGCTAATTAAAACACTGCCTCTCCTAAACTTTATCAGGGTCAAATCAAGACTGGTGCCCCATGCAGATCAGAGCGTCTTGCAAAATACAACCAGGTAATGGCATTGTTAGACATCCTTTCCCAGAAAGCTGTTATACTATGCTATGGTCAGTTGCTTATGAATCTAATGTGATTTTATTTTTCTTGTGCAGCTTCTGAGAATTGAAGAGGAACTTGGAGCCGATGCCGTATATGCAGGAGCCAACTTCCGTACCCCTGTTGAGCCCTACTAGACCATACTTGTGTTCAGTTGGAGAGAGGTGTTTTTCGGATTGGAGTCGTTATGACTAAATAATGTCCTTTTGTAGACGGGTTCCTTGGGATACTTGAGGCCCCTTTTTACAATATTTAAACTTTTGTCTTGAGTTCTGACCTTTAGTGAGCATGAACCTGAAAAGGTTTTGCATTTTCATTTCGGAATTCCATCAGTAGGATTTGGGAGCGATCCCGTACCTTTTTCATCTATGAATGCTTTTGGTTGTGATGTTCTCTTGCATTGCGATGATAATTTTTACTCTGCTAAATCAGCTCTACCAATAACACTTGAGAGTGATACTTAATGCCTTGTTCCAGTGATTTTTCAAAGAGCTTTTTCATTGTTCATAAAATAATGAAATGCATAGCATCAATCAGGTTCGTTTGCCTGCCTGTCTCTGGTATTTGTTATATGTTTTTTGTCACCCTTAAAATTTGGATTTGTAGAAATTGTGTTCTTATGTGTTTACTGAGCCTTAATTTGTGCCTGCCATTTGCGAATTGCACTGCTATGTGTGTTCAAAGTTCAACCGACTATCTTGCTCATACTGTCATACAGTGATCCTAAAGTGATGTAAATGCATGAATATAATGACCAGATTTTCTTTCCCGTGTCTTCTCCAATCATATATCTCATCCAAAACAATCTTGTACAAGAACTGAATAGATATATATCCCCCAGTGAAGATCACAGAGTTCCTTGCATTGCTGCATTCATTCATTTTAGTTTAGCAATCTAAAACCTTGGCAGTCAACGGATGATCAGGCTGGACAGGTTTTCCAAGAGTTTAGAGTTCTATATAATGGTGTGACTTCGTGTCTCAAGGAAACTACTGGTATATTGCCTTTCCTGTGTGTTGTAATTACAAGTGTCCAAGGGAACGGGTGTTAATCAATCTGGAAACTATTTGATGCTTGTGAGTTGTGACAACGAAAGCAAGTATTTCATGGTGGATACCATCTTCTCTATTTATGCATATTTTAGATCCTGCATCGCTCCAAGGCTCGCCAATGACTAGATCTAAAGCCTTTATGGATTGAATTTTCTGTTTGTCACATTCTCTCTTTATAATCACAATGTATTCGCATGGTTTTTTCCCTTCGTATGCCGTCATGGACAGGGAATATTTACGCTCAGGCCTCAGAACCTGAATATAAACATCATCATCTCGTGAAACCCTTCATCTGTTTAGAGACCATCTGCATTTTGTGGTGTGCATATTCATTCTAACACTACTATAATATTTCGAACATGGCTTTCAGTGTTTGGTGTTGCAATTAAGACGGAAAGGTTTCTTAAAAGAGCCGTACACTCTGTCAATTTCCCGGTCCCATTTATTCTGTTCTACGGCTACACACCAATTTTTTGAAACACAACCAAACATTTTATTTCACCGGAGGAATTACAACTTCTGAACTATGTACAACATCTTGGTCATCCCTATACAAAGAAACTCTTGGATGCCAAGCTACCACATCATTATGTAGAAACGGACATAACCATACAGGACACTCAAGTCAAACCATAGCACTGAGAACACCATTTCCCAATTTAGCCAAAAGGTCTGCAACTTTATTACACTCCCTAACAACAAAAAGAAGCTGATAGTCCACCAGCAAAAGCAAAGGGCGTCTTATGAGATCAATCAGAGTCTTGTGCCTCCATGCCGGCGTCGTTTCCCTGTTCAAACATGACACCACATATAATGAGCCATACTATATCTCTAGACTAGAAATTCCATACTGCAAAGCAACTGAAACACCATGATACAGACCATATAACTCAACTAAATTATTATCAGCACAATCTATATTGACAGAATAAGCACGAGCAAAGGCTCCCTGTGATGTTCTAATTATACCACCACAACCAGCCATACCAGAATCCCTAGATGCTGCCCATCACAATTTAGCACTTAGGCCTTGTTTGTGA
Organism: Plantago ovata; assembly: GCA_028274465.1. Lineage (NCBI taxonomy): Eukaryota > Viridiplantae > Streptophyta > Magnoliopsida > Lamiales > Plantaginaceae > Plantago > Plantago ovata. Next base: position 28,661,118 of record CM051455.1, on the reverse strand, counting down.
TGGGATGCCATTTATAATAGATTGTTCTAACCTAGTGAAGGGACTTACCTGGCCAACAAAGTGTAGAATATTTCCTGTAATGTAAAACCAGATAATAAAGAGACCTACAATCAACTGGTTTATGCCTAAATAATAACTCATTGCGTGCAAACCATAAACAGTATGCCATAATGCAGAGATTAAATTATCTATCTGTGTTGAGCTCCAAGTGAGACACAAACATAGCATGATGAACAACAACCCAATCCCAATTTTAGCCTTCAATTCTCTAGAAGTTATGTATTTCCTCTCGTGCAATTCATGCGGATCAAAGATTTATGGGGAGTGGGTGCAAAATAAAGCACATCAACTGAAAATTATAGAGTAAAGAATTATGCTAACAATTTTTTAAAAGCAAAACTGGATTTCATTTCATAATAGTGTCTAATACATAAGAAAATGAAATAAGCCAATACAAATTTGTTTAAAAAGTAGTAATAATAATCTAACCTTGTTCATTTTGTGTAATAAACCGGCATAGAGTTTGAGTACTTGGTACTCTTTATTACTCGTATTTACTTTATCTAAACATTATGTTATAAATTAGAAATGAAAACAAATATGGATGCTATTTATTTTACTCCATGGGTGCATAATAACCTTCTTCATAAATCCGCCACTGACTAGGAGTACTAATTTTCACGGGATATGATCAGAGATATCAGCCACATATGGTAATTCTTAATTCGTTTATTCATTGACCAGACCTACCTTGTGAGTTGATATTGTCGTGAAACTAACAAACAGGTTACCCTTGAATGTGAAGGTCATGACCGTAACTACTTCATCCCTAAATCTACTACTATTAAGTAGTATTACCCAAACGAATTGGTACTACAAACCCTATAAACAATTAAAAGCATATTGTGAGTCGGTACGAATATCTCATAACGTATATGATGTATTGATATCAGTATTGTCAGATTGTGTGATGCAAACAAACAAAAAATCAAACCGTCAGTGTTGTGCGAAGGTCCCAGATCCTATGTCACGGCGACTTCAGTTCAAGTATACTATGCATTCATAAGCTCAAGCTCAACCAATCCTTGCATAATTTCACCCACAAACTTTAGAATATTTAATGGGGATTAAAGAGTGAAGAAAAATCTTCACAATTTTTTATCAATTTCTTGCCAAAAAACTTACAAAATATGGCGCTTCTGTTCCTATTCTCATAATCTCATCTATAAGGTTACCCACATATAAGTCAAAGGAACATTACAGACCGACTCTTATAAAGTGAACCCACACAACCAACTATCATGTTGCCATAAAAATTTATTTGTTCGCCTCTTAATGTTCCAAACTAAATTACGTTGAGATTCATCCTTAACTGGTTACTATATATTGTTTTACTTTTTGTTGTATTATATGTTTTGTTTATCATGTTGGTTAATGTGTTATGTAAAAAATTTATGTTAAAGAAATTCCCTCTAAAAGGCTAGGGGGCGCACTTTGTGTGAAAAAAAAAACAAGTTTGAAAAATTAACTAAAATAATTGCTGGCTATGGGGTTCGAACCCATGCGCACTTATGTGCAGAAGATCTTAAGTCTTCCCCCTTAACCTCTCGGGCAAACCAGCTACTACATTTACATTTATAGTGTTAATATATAAGACTACAAACTATTAATCTTTATTTACCAACTTATTTTCTTAGGGGTAACTTTAGATGTGTAACCACCCTTAATTCAGAGATTATATATGAATTTATAACACATAAAGTACACTTTTATTTTTAAAAATTCATCCGTAATAATTTTAGAGTTAAATGTGCTTAATTTAAAACATTATTGCCTTCTCGGAGCAAATGTAAACGACCTCGAATTTTAAAGAGTTCAAATGGATTTGAATATACTAGTCATACCAATATGGTATACCTGTGTTTTTAGGGTTCTATCCGAAAGAAGTTCAAAGTTAAGCATCCTTTCTTTTGAGCAATTTCAGACATGTTACTATATGATATAAGCGTGAGTGAGGACAAAGTGCATACATGTACTATGAGGCTAACATCTCAACTGGAACCATGTATGTCCAACCCACTAATAGATAGTTACATTATTCGTTGCATATAAAATTATGAAGTTGGTCCGAAAATTTCCATGTACGAATCATCAAAATACTAGGAATCCCTTTTTCTCACTCATTTATTAGAGCACTCCTTATGGAAGTTTGTTTGGGATTTAAAGCTCCAATTAGCCCTAAAAGTGTCTCCAATGAGGCTTTTTTGGGTCTACTATTTAGTAGCCTATGGGAAAGGTTTAAATAGTAGTAGCCCCCTTTTAAGCCCCCAAATCATGTAAAAAATAATTTTTTAATTAGGAAATGAAATAATGAAGTAGTATGGCCCCACTTAGAAGCCTCATTTAAGCCAAAAAAACATAGGAGGCTTTAACTTGAGAGGGGCTTATATATATTTAAAACCACAATTAAACTCCAAACCATAAGGAGTGCTGATACATTTTTTTCTTATCCATCCCGTTAATTTCTTTTTACATTCCTTTTCATTTCGTCTATGTTATAACTCCTACTACTCTTGATTTCATCAAAATATTTTCATTTATGATTGCAAAATATATACTTTCTAAAAGTAATAAAATTAGCAAAAGATTATGTAAATATTGTTTTCTGGACTTTAGTTTATTATTCACATAAAATTATATTTGCATACTTTTTTCCAAAATCTTATAGTATCAATTTCTAGAACTCTTTAAAATTATTCGAATAATAATAAAGTGAAGGTCTTGAAATTAGAGCACTCCTTATGGTTTGGACTTTATTTCATACTAGACTTAGTCTATTACACCACCAAGACTAAATATTATTAGTCAAATCTGAACTGAACGTACTACATTTGAACTGAATTTAACTTAAAATAATCAATTTTCAGACGAAAATAACATAGCCTTACTCCATTATTATTTTTTCTAAAAAAATATATAATTATGGGCCATGAGCTATTAAATAAAAAAAATTAGATTGGATATATTTTTAAGTTTAATTGGGACTCTGGACTTTACCGCAATTAAACCGATCAAAGAAACCAATAGTGTGAAATTGATCCGAAAACCCTAGTAGTACCAATTAAATCCCCGTTGTACCCTTCTGAAGAAAAGTATAAACCAACAAAATTATCCCCAATCGGCCGCCCTCTCTCTCTCTCTCTATCACTTGTTCCCTGTGAAAAATTTTGAGAAAGCAGAAAGCTTTGAATCTGAGAAACAATGGCGGAACACTTGGCGTCGATTTTCGGGACGGAGAAAGACAGGGTTAACTGTCCTTTCTACTTCAAGATCGGAGCTTGCCGTCACGGCGACCGCTGCTCACGTCTACACACCAAGCCGACAATCAGCCCAACACTGGTCCTCTCCAACATGTACCAGCGCCCCGACATGAACATCATCACCCCTGGCGTCAATCCTCAGGCTCAGCAACCTCTCGATCCCAACAACATCCAATCTCACTTCGATGTATCTATCTAATCTATCTATCTATCAACCCTAACCCTTCATCTATCTATTTTCTTTAATTATTTATTTCTTCCTTTATGTATGCAATTTTGTATTGACCTAGCTTAATTATTCGATATTCAGTTTGGTTTGTGTTTTTAATTTGCTTTTGTAGCTGACCTAATCTAGACCTAGCTCAATTAGCTGCTAATTTGCTATGCAATTAGGTTTGTGTCTTTAATTTACTGTTGTAGCTGAGCTAATCTATGAATTGGAATTTTTTTTTTTGGAATAATTATTCAATTTGGTCATGATATGTATGTGGGGTGCTTGAACTTGATGAAAGATTTCTTCTATTAGGTTTTGAATTTACTGGGAATCAAATTGCTCTTTTTAGCTTAGTTCATCTTGTATACAATCTAAGGTTTGAGTCAATTGATTAGTCGACGATATACAATCTGTGTTTCTTAGATGCTCTGCTGTTACTGTAATTGAGCTAATGTTAGAATTTTATTAACTGATTAGTGAAAAAAGGGGTTTCTTTTTGGAATAAAGATGCAAGTTTCCTGGCCATATTGTAGTTATGTTGGATATTGGGAGCTTGTACTTGATAAGAGTTCAATTAGTAAGTTGGATATCGGGGGCTTGCACTTGTTTTGAGTGGTTTTTGCCATGTCTCTTAAACTGTGGGTTTTGAAGTCTCGTATGGTCTGCAGTGGTAGGTTATATACTCATCTTTATTAGGCATGGCATTAATTGTTTCTTTGTTTGTTGCTGCAGGATTTCTACGAAGATCTCTTTCAGGAACTGAGCAAGTATGGGGACATTCAGAGCCTCAACATCTGTGATAATTTGGCTGATCATATGGTGGGCAATGTCTATGTCCAGTTCAGGGAGGAGGACCAAGCACAAAATGCACTCCAGAATCTTGTTGGGAGGTCTTATGAAGGCAAGTACTATTCAGTTTTTTGTTATCTATCAAGAGATGCATAGATAATCATGATGGTTCTGAAACATTTTTTTTCAAGTCTTTTGGTCCTGTGGGTATACAGTGTGAGAATTAGCTAGTAACCTAATTAAATCTTGTATTACCATTATCGATTCAACATGTTTTGTTCTCTTACTCGTTTAGTTCTTTTTTGGCTGTGTTCCCATCCTGAGAACATGCTGATGTTGGTAGTTACAATTTTTACTGATTATTAATGTATGGCTTATGGAGACGAACATACCTCATGAATACACTTGGAATCCTATTGAATTTTACGGCATTGTGATCTGGACTTCTTACTTTTAAGTAACTTTTGTATGTGGTGGTAACACCTTATGGATTCCAAGAGACTATTTGCATTGCATGGCGTGCTTTTGATATATATCGTCATTTCTAGTTTCTACTAAACCATCTTACATATTTATGATGTATATTTGTGTGTCCTTCATGAAGATCGTTGCATAGTATCGGTATCTACTTATTCTTTTCTGAAATCATGATTGTCTATATTGATCTCAAACAGGGCGTCCCATCATTGTTGATTACTCTCCTGTGACGGATTTCCGTGAAGCAACTTGTAGGCAATATGAAGAAAATGTATGCAATCGAGGTGGATACTGCAACTTCATGCATCTAAAGAAGATAAGCAGGTTAGTTTTGAATATGAGACGGTCTACCCTGTTAACTTAACCGCACATCTGCTAAATGATTTATATTTTGAATACAGAGAGCTCAGGCAACAGTTGTTCCGTGGTAGGCGAAGGCATGGCCGCAGCCGAAGCAGGAGCCACAGTCCTCGTCACCGTAACCATGATGACCGTCATGGTTCTGGTAGAAGGGGCGACCACCGCCAGAATGACAGAGGTAGAAGGCCTCGAAGCAGAAGTCCTGGGCGTAGAGGTGGACGAAGCAGAAGTCCTGTGCGCAGGGGTGGACGGAGTCGAAGTCCTGTAAGAAGAAATAGGAGTCCAGTGAGGGAAAGCAGTGCCGAGAGAAGGGCTAAGATCGAGCAGTGGAATAGAGAAAGAGAAGAGGTAGTGCCTGCTAGAGATGATAATTCTAAAGCTGATGATACTAGACGCGATGCTAAACATGACGATGACCGATCATACGATAATAGTGCGCATTCACCACAAGGAAATGGAAGACAGGATTTCTGAAGCCATCGTGTATTTATACGGTTAGTACTACTTTTCCTATTTAGCCTCAGTTGATATAGTCTTTTCATCCATTAGTTTGGACCACTGTGAGAAAAAGGCTTACTGCCAATTTTCCACTGTGCAGGTGGGATAGGTTCTTTCTCCCAGATTATAAACAACAAAATCACAATTTTTTCCTATTTCTGTGTTATGAAAATAATATTTTTTTAGGAGGTATAGCTATAGCAAAATGCTGGAAGTTATTTGTTTCTTTTACGCAACTTTTTGTTTTAGGAACTAGCAAAACCCATTTCTTCCATGGTTACACAATGTTGGTAGATGATGCTAATGCATCCAGAGAAACACCTTAGTATCATCCATATTTCTCACCTTAACCTTTAATATTCTTCATCTCTCCTTGCTTGCTATAATTGCTTCATGAAATTTCAACCCAACTTGTGTTTTGTGAATGCCCAACTACAGATCCGTACCTCTTCTTCCCTTTCTGGCAGTAATACGAGTTTTTCCTTGACCCAATGCATGGGCAGAATGATAATTGTCAACTATTTTAATCAAATTGGAATACTGTGTCTTTCTTATGTCACCACATCCATGCATGTGATGGTTCTTTTATAACTTTTGCCCCCTAGGAATTTGTCCTTGGTGTATCAAACATCAAGGACCAGGTAATGTTGCCTCTTTCCTTTCCACCACTGTCCGGAGCAAATAAACCGACACTGGTCATTCTTTGTTTCATTTGGATTGCATTAATGTACTTTTCCAAGTCTTGCAGGGTCAGGTTCTCCTGCTGGAGCATGTTCTTTCTCAATGCAGCTTGTATTAATATTTTTACAGGTGGGCTGGCGTCTTTAAAGAAAGGTTATTATTTCAGTTCGTGGTGATGGAACAGTTTGACAAAGGGACATGCAGCACTATATCTTGGAGAGCTTTACGTTGCTTGTACAATGGCTTGTATCAGCTTGGAGTATTATTCCGTTTTCATGTACCATCATAACTTTAAGCTCGTTTTGTTAGTTTTTCCAGACTGTACCCTATGTATGTTTAACTCCGTTAGTCACTTGAATGATTTGGTTGGATCTTTTTATTATTGTTATCCTATAGGGAATGTTATGCTGCATTTCTGAGATGGATTATGCGTGTATCTTCACGACTCACAAGTAACTTGCGCCTCAGATTAAATTTGAATCTGTTGTAGATATAAGACAGGTTGTCGATGAGTTGTGTTTGGATCAGTATGAAGTTTAAACTATCTCTCGATTACATAATCTGCTATTAATTTTTAAAGGTGGTCCTTGGTGCAGCACCGAGTGCTAGGACTGAGCAGAATGGGCCCGGACCCGGGAGTCACAGTTCCTTGTCTTTATGATCGAAAACATCCCTGTTAGAAAATGTTAATAGATGAAGTGTCATATTACCGATACATCCTGCAGTTCCCTGTCTTCATGATTGAAGATACATCCCCGGCTCAGTTATTACACTAGTCTCTTAGCATTGGTAATTTGGATCTGATCCGTAAACTAAGAACTGATTAAAATAAACTGGATATGATTCACAGAATTTCTAACCGATCTAGTTTTCAAAACTATGTTTCTTTTGTAAACTTTAAGTTCTTCCTGTTCAATCCCAATCCGAATCCGTAGGTAATGTCTCATACTGTGTGTACAGGCTTTTAAAGTTGTTCTGGTGTGTGCCTTCGGGTGTAAGGATGAAATCGGCATCAGGTGGGACTTCCGAAGTCTATTCACTGTGTTGCCTCAAGACCTAATAAATGAGTTGAGCAACTCAAATATGAGCCTAGCAAGGGTATTTAAAGATAGTTTGAAAATTTTAAAACCCTCTTTTAAACCCTTTCAAACTCTTGTTGGAGCTCTTTAAAACCTTTATGGGTCTTAAAATTCTTTAGACCCATCTCAAAATTTTCAGCTGGGTCTAAGATTTTTGAAACCCATGAAGGTTTTAAAGAGCTCCAACAAACAAAGGTTTGAAAGGATTTGAAAGATGGTCTGAAAATTTTCAAACTCTCCTTGAAACCCTTGTTGGAGAAGTGAGGAGTCAGATCATTGTGATGTTGTGGAATGGAAAACTCACTTATCTGTCAGCATATCAAACTCTACATGAACATTATGCGGAGGATTAAGGCAGACATGGAGAGTGGAGATGGCTATGGAAAGTAAACTCCACAATAAGACAAAACTCTTCCTCCGTCTAGCAGTAGAAAACAGATTTGCAGCCAATTCCCTTTGATCGATTCCAACACCATTTCACTGAAAATGCAAGTTGTTGCCAGTCTGAAGAAACACTGTCATGCACATTCTGAGTTTCCTACTGCTAGGAAAAATCTGGACGTAACTTCGCCACCAAGTGCGAGGAACAAATTCTATGCTTAGGAGTTTGGAGGATAATATATTACCCCAAACTTTCAGGACTAAACTCAGGACTCGAACCAAATGGCATCATATCTTTGTGGCTACGGTATGGATGTTATGGAAATCACGCAACTCCAAAGTGTTCAAAGCCCAAAGGTAATTCAGATATTATTCCAAGTCAAGAAATTTAGTTGGGATCTAGCTGCGAAGACAACTAAATGTGCAAAATCTTGAGACGTTCAGACAAATACAATACACTATTACAATGATTTTTTAGCACTATGAAATCAACATAATCTTGGCATTATCTTTAACCATGAAAAGCTTGATACTGACCTGATCAACATACAAATTCATAAACTGCGAGTGAGCTTAAAGTAACAACTGAATCTGGAGGAGAAAAAAAAAAGGCTAATTGACTGTAGATGGCAACCACCTAACCATAATGAACTCTGTCTTTAACATTGATGCATCATCTTTAGATAAAACAAGGTCATGCTGGTTTTGGATTGGTATTTAGAAACTTTAGAGGTTAAGTAATTAGAGCTGCAACTGGTTACATGAAATATGAACAATACTACAGTTGAATAGTATGGATACTAGAATATAATAGCCAAGAAGCATGGATACTCAAAAATAATTATACTATCCGACTCTGTGCAGGGAACAAGAGGAGGCAATCACGCACAAGGACCTCTTCTCTGAGGTTCAAGATCTATGCAGTAAAGTAGGAGTAATCAAGGCCTGTTTTGTCCAACTTTAAGCGAAAAAGAACTATGCGAGTATAACCTTTTCACATGGAAGTTGGAACCATAGGTAGTAAGCTCATAAGTAGAAAGTCATAAAATGTGATCACAAAATAAGGCTGCCAAAACGTAAACCAGACTCGCAACACCTAACTTGTGCTTACTCCAATCTAACACAGCCTAGAAGGACCAACTAAAAGTTCAGACAAAATAAAAAGCAAATTGACACCAGAAAGGCCGAAGGGGAAGACATCTCCGCTTAATTGGTTCCACTGATTTCTAGTCTACCAAGACAGACTCACAACTGTGCCTCTAGTTCACTTTCCAGCACTGTGCTTGGCTTTTGAATGGGAATCCAAACCTTCACCCGATTTAAAAGACCTGCAATTAAACGACCAATTAGTTACCATCACATGTTTGTCACAAGCTCTACACGATAATCTCATAATCACAAAATATGCGTACTTGTTGCAACTCTTGCAGACATGTGATCCTCCAGAGTTTGGAGTCTGTTGGTTTTGCTTGTTTGCAGGAGTCTTTCCCTTTGCTGGGTGAGGTGTTGCAACATGAACACTTGCTTTCTTGCCATCTAGGGAAAATCAACATTAAACTGGTTACTAAACAACCATAAAGAAAATTTTTTACTCACATAACTAAGCCCACACAGGAGCATACCAGTTTTCTGAGGGGTTGTTTTTGCCTTCTTGGAAGAAACAGGAGTTTTTGTAGCAGATTCAGGAGCACGCTTCTTGCTTGATTCAACCTTCAAGAATATTAAGAATGTTAACAGATGGAAGTGTCATATTACCAATAGAAAATGCAGGATGAGATATAATTACCTTTTTTGGAGTTTCTTCATCACTCTCATCAGATTCATCTTCAGAGTCATCCTCGTCACTATCAGCGTCCTACAAGATTACAAAAAACAAATAATGGTTTAGGCCGCACAACAATTTGTTTATTTGCATGCAACATCGTTGAACAATTAGAAATTTTCAGGGACCTCAAAATTTGACATAGGAAAAAAAGAGGGTGGGAATTTGTCATACTATGGTAATATATATCAGAGGATACTGTGTACAGGCAGAAACAAAATTACAACTCATCCAAAAATCATAGTTACTAACTTGCCCACACATTCAGATGGTGAAAATAATTTCGGGAATCTGCTATACAATTCCGGTCATTTCAAAGTGTCTACCCAATGTATAAGCTGAATCCAAGCTATTGAAATAGTGCAAAGAAGTAGCTTGCTCAAACACAGGAACCAAAAAAATCTACAACGCAGACCAGTGGTGTTCTTATGAGAGCAGGAACCCTTTAATTTTGGCTAAGCAGTGCATTCACACTTTTTAAAACGGAACAACATCACACAAAGCATTATCATTAGTTGAGATAGACTTGAAAAGTACCTCGTCACTAGAATCAACATCTTCAGTATCTTTACTTGGTTCCACAATCTTCACCTCTTTTTTTCCAGCATTAGACTTATTCTTGGCCTCAGGTTGCCCTATCAAGTCATATTCCAATATAAGTCCAATAAAACATTTTACATATACTGCAAACAAGTAACATAGCATAATTACTATTTCGTACCATTATCTGCGGCAGAAAGTGGAATAGCCTCCTCTGACTCAGAGTCATCTGGAAAGAAAATGTTGAGATTCCTTAAGCAACATTAAACTAAATAAATAGCAAATGGAGGATAAGAAACAGAGAGAACAAATAAGTTGAATAATAGATTTGTTTACCAGACATGTCCCCTGGTACCTCCTCCGTGTTGTCAAAAGACAGTAAGTCAAGGAAATACTGAGATATTTCAGGATTACTAAAGAATACTAACTTGTGAACATTATGATTCAGGGTATTGTATTGAAGTTTGGACCCTTCTACACGTTTGGGCAAGAGAACCAAAAAACAAAAAGGGGAATAAGTGATTACCCCACTAAACCGTGTGGAGAAGAAACTTTTGAGTATATACCAAACAATGAAAGGACTAATAATAACATTAACAGGCACATAGAAAGGATATTCATATGGGTTGTTGGCCCGGTATCCATAGACGTAGACACTTCCATTCTTCCAGTTATGAGAAATCTCAAAATCTTTATCGAAGACCAGATCAAACTGTTGCTGTGGTATCTTCTCAGTGGAGAGCGTGCCAAGAACAAGCTTCTTGCCATCGATGTTCACATACAAGCAGAGAGACTCATTTCCTTTCACTTTTTTCTGCTGACCAATACAAGCCTACAAAAGCAACAGTTCACTTAAGAACCAAAAACATCAAGTGTTTATCTGAATTTGTTGCAATATACCCCAATGATACCTGAGAAAGATGCAAAACCATGTCATCACCTGGCACAACCTTAAGAGGCTGTCCACTTTTCACTTCCTCTCCTGTAAAATGTGAAAAATTTAAGATACAGTTTACACATACACAAAACTAATAGAAATTATATTTGTTGTCTAACTATACGGCCTTATAGCTCCAAACAATCCACAGTTTATACAAGGTGCACATACATAACATCTAACAGGAAAAATAACATCAACCAAGCAAAGGACTCTATAAGCTTCAGTGCAGAGTGAAACGCACAATAGTTTCATCTAGTAGCGATAGGGCATATACTTAATAAAAGCTAAGACAGAAAATCCTGGTTTATAGTAAGCAATTGAGCACAAAAAAGCTGGCAATATACAATTCAGCAGTGAATCTATACTAGAAGATGCTCACTGCTCACATTACAAACAACACACCAAGCACGAATACATCAAATGACCCTAAAATGTAAAATACACTCGCAAAAAGCAAAACCAGGAGAAAATGTATCCAACGAAATAAGCTCAAGGCAACAATAACTATGTAGCCTGAGTTGAATCGTTCGGTGATTATGACACTTGCGATAATCAAGCATTTGAGAGAATTGAGAAACCAAACGATTAAAGCATGATTCTAAATGAATGGCTTGTGCACAAGCAATACAACAGTAGAAATTCATAAATGAAGAACAAACAGATAAACGAAGAGAGAGAGTGAGATTAACCATACCCCAAAACTCCATGTCTGTGAAAGCCGAAGGGTTTTTGAATAGTTTAGGGTTTTCTGAGAGTGAAATGTGAAGGAGGAGTGAGCGAGCGCGATACCTGAGTGAAATGAAATGTGGAAGTTTCTAGGGTTGAAATGAATATATAAGGACCGAACCTAGCTGGCCTATGGAAATGGCAACCACGCCAATATTGGGCTTTGGCCTAGCTCATTCAGTAGGAAAGGCCCATTATAAGATCTGTTTCGTAAATATAGTCTCAAGTTGGTTTATTAGGCTAGGCACTGAAATGTTGCATTTTACTTACAAATGTGCCTAAACCTTTATTGAGATTAAATATATCCGTGAATCGCGTACAAGTTCAACGTCAAGAAATTCAATTCGGTTAGGTCCATTTGGATATCTACCGAGTGAAGTAAAGTTTCACGGTCTTAAACCGACATGAACGATGCGCTAAATATATTGTTTTAAGCATTACGAAATTCGGACTACCTGTTATTGGATCTGATGAATATAGTTCTCTTTCTTTTCTTGAATATGGATCTGAATGAGCAATAAAGTGTGAGTGTTTTAATTGATGAATATATAATTGCAACAATTAAATCAGATAGGAACTCATCCGTCTCAATCAAATCTTACGTATTCTTTTTTTTAGACGTTTTAATTAATTTTTTACGTTTTTATTTTTTTAAATATATCACATCTCATCTATATTATTCAGGATTAATATAAATGAATAAAATCCGTACCTTCCTAACAGTTCTAACTTTTGGTAGAATTGGAATTATATCATACATTATTTAATTGTGGATTTCAGTATTCCACCTTCACATCATTATATCCATATCTAAGACTATTTTTAACACAATGACATATATTTACATACAATATTAATATAACACTACCAAACAAATATAATCCATTAATCACCGTGCAAAAACCAAACATAGGCATATCATCGAGATTGAGGGAGTACAATTCATTGGTTATATTACAAAGGCAAAATAGCACTTGTCCACTGAAGTTTACATGTTTGTGTGATATATATCCCGTAAAATTTGATCGGTTACGACTTGCCCTACTGAACTTTTATATGGGTTGGGATGTGCACCTTCTAATTGCTTTTCAGACGCGCTTGTACCACACACTCCGCTCATGGGGCACATCACAACCCATACAAAAGTTTAGGGTGGTAAGTCGCAACCAACCAAAGTTCAGGGGACACATCGCAAGAATATGCAAACTTTAAAGGGCAAAACAATTTTCTTTTTTCTTTTTGTTTAATTAAGCAACATCAAGCATGGTTATTCACACAATACTCTTCTATAACATTTAATTAATTAAATATGGGTTGTTAACGTAGTATATCAAACTAGTGGCATTACACTTTATCAAGGCTTGTGGTGAATTTTTATGTCAAGGCTTCTAGTGCCTTAGACTTGTTTGTGGCTCTTGTGATGATTTATGTTAAAAGATTTGTGATGTGTGGTCTTATGCTTGGTTATTAATGATAGTTATGTCAAACTCTTCACATCTATATTTTATGATATTTAGTAATAATAATGTTGTAGTTATCGTGTGTGTGTGAGTAGCGTGTATATATTTCAAGAAATGTTTAAAGTGTCAAGTGACACAACATCATTCTTCCCCTAAGCTTTGACTGTTTGTGTGATTTGGCTCTCGAACTCTAATGGTTGTAATTTGCCCCATAAACTTCTGTATGGGTTGTGCCCCCAAACCTCGCACGTGTTCCGCACTTGCAACCGAAAAATGCAAAATGCAAAAAATATATACTTCAGGGGCACATTGCAATCATATGAAAGTGCAAGGGCAAGTCGCGGCCGAGCAAAGTTGAGGGGGGAAATCGCACATGTAAACTTCAAAGGGCAAAACGCTAGTTTGCCTCGTACAAACCCACGAAAAGTTCAACTATTCGTTGTGCTACGTTGTTATGATTCTATTTATTTATTTATTTATTTATTAATATTGTGTGCAAGAGTTTGTGTTCCACGACTTCTTTCTTGCCCAGTTCGTCCATCTTTTATAAACTAGTTGATTGATAAATTTAAGCATTCACGTAATATACTCATATTTAGTTAATCTTTTAAAATAATAAATATTACAACTACTCATACACTATTATACAAACATCCTAAACCAACTTATATTTCCACCCCTAAACCACCTTATGTTTTCGACTCCGCCAAGAATCGAACCTTGCACCTCCCCTTCACCACTCTAACTCTCATCCACTACACCACCTTATATCCAGTTGGTGGTCAAATAAACTAGCAGTGGGTGTTTGGGATGGGAATTTGGGAAATTTTCGATCCCGATTGGGATTTTCCGAATAATTCCGATCCCATTTTGTCCCGATCCGAATTCTCATTTATAAGTTTAGGATGGGATTGAGATTGATTTTGTCCCCCGAATGGAATTTGGGCTCTCAATGGGTATATATATATAGGAAATCAATTACTACTATTTTCAATAAATTTTGTTACTTTTCATTTCATTAAGAGAGACACTAATATTAATATTGTGTTTGCCAAAGATGTTTATTTATTGTGTTGTCTAGAGACGTTATATATATAGTTGGGGAAGGTTTGGCTCTCACTAGGTCAGACAAATAAACAATAAATATATTGATTTTCAAGCTGGATTAGTTGTTGCTTTCCTTTTCTCACTAGTTAATGTTTCGATTGTGATTACTATTGATGAAAAATATGTTGAATTTTTATATTAATAGCAAAATATTGTAAAAAAAAGTTTATTATGCATTGTGTTTAAAATAGATTTTATTTTGTCTTAGAAAAGCAAAAACTAAAGATGGACCCCGAATTCTCCATCCCGAAACATCATGACATTATTTAGGGCGGGATTGGGATGGTAAAAAATTGTCCCGATCCCGAAATTTCTGAACCCAATATCCCGATATCTCATAATTCCCGCCTATCCTCCAGCCCTATAAACTATTGAAACTCATAAACTAACTGATAAACTAACGTTAAACAAAGTCATAACAGAAATCTACCAGCTAGTCTTACTAAACAGGGCATAGTTCAAAACTTTATTGGTGGGTGTGACGAGGAATGACAATTTGTATCGGAATATATAAAGAGCCACCTAGGCCTAACCCGATTAATTGGGCTTAGCAAATCGAATATTATTAATGGGTCGAGCATGGGCTCATATGCCCGCAAGCCCACTTGAGTCCAATATTGGCCCACTAATATATATACTATACACACACCATTATTTAAAGTGTATTAAACAGTTACACGATTCGTGCCTTGTTGAGAGTTCGACTCGACTCGTTCAATAAGGATTTCGTGCCGAATTCCAACGTATATTAGCTCGATCATATTATTAATGAGCCGAACATAGCTCGACTCGATAATTTTTAAGCATATGGTATATATAACGTCTTCCGTTCGTGGCAAAACACTATACAATAAGCGTTTTATGCATAATTGTTTTACCACAACTTTTTTATATTATGCCACTGCCACGTTTTTAAAGCGTGATATTTACGTTTTTTAAAGCTCGGTAAAAAGCCTGAACTGTTATAGTGCAAAACTCAAATAAGTTGAGAAATTTCTGTTGTTTAGAAAACGTATCTGAACCTAATCTGAAATAATATGAATCCACCACTTATTCGATTCAATAGTGGACTGATCTGATCCCAATCAATCAGAACCAATCACATATTCACCAGGTCTATACATATAAAAATTCTCTAAATGTTTAATTTCGTTGGAACTCCAATATAATTATTATTTATTAATAGTAGCAGTTTCACCTTAACCGAACTCTTAGTCTTAGCTTTAAATTTATTTTATTCACGAATTCTACTCCAAAGTAACGGTTTTCACAACAACTACTATTGTGAATTTTGTGACTACCTCATTGCCATTATCCAAAAACACCGTTCCTTTCTCAGCTTATTGTACGTGACCCAAACGATTGATAAGTAGTTGAGGAAGAATCGACCAGTAACTTTCAAATTTGAAGTCTAAAATCTGTACGTAACCCTCAAATTAATTACTACTAGTTATATCATCAACACATGCAAATTAATTAGGGTGGGATTGTCTAATTAAGATCTCTTGTCCCAACTAAGATTGGGAATAGTGAACCGCATAGGAAGGTGGATGATGAAAGGCAAGTGTCAAGAGCACTTTCACGTGGCAGTGCATATTTATTCTCATTTTCATCACTTGTTTAAGTTCGGTTCTAAATCTTATCAACAATTCCACCAAACCCCAATGCAGTTGGACTTGTTTTACTCCTCTAATCCGAAATTTTATCGTCTCTTAATCGTAGATCCCCAATCGGTCACGGGACGACGTCACATCCTGCCCTCCGTCTCGGTCCAAATATCTCATATGTCTGGATACAAATGTTTGACATATTTTAATTTACATCATATGCATGACGAACTCATTCATTTTATTCTGAAACTTTTTTACCTTATACCTCCTCAATCTTTATGAATAGAATTTAATCCGACATTTGATACATGTGAGAGACGGATTGAAGTATCCAATCAACAACATTTCTTAAACGGTATGGGTAATCCTAGTAGTTAATTTTACGCAAATGCTGAATCTCATGTCGTAAGGATAAAACCAATTTTACTTGCTTTCTATAATTCACATTTTCTATAGAAGGATTAATTAGGTTGGGAGAGGATAATTTAATGAAATAAAATGAATACGCCAAGATTTTTCAACAGAAATCTAACCACGACAAACCGCTTTGGTGAACAATGACGACCTTGCCATTACTTCGTCTACCGACGACAAATCCATAGCATCATATTTTTGAAAAGATGCACTAACGTTACTTATTTCAAGCAAGGATAAGAAGTGTGACGGAATCCATTTCGTTATTCACATGCTTGACTTTTATTCGAGTGCCTTCTAATCTTCATCTCACTCAATTCAAAATACAAATTCTTTTGTATTTAATACTCCATGTAATGTCATAAGTTTCTCATTATTTGTTGCTGACTCTTTTTACCATTCATTTGACTTCGAATTAACCATAATTCATATTGGAAAAAATAACCTATTAACCATATTATCAAACTATAAGATTTCCACTTTCATAATATAAGATCAAATATTATTTTTTCATTACGACTTACAGTTAATTTGAGATCAAACAGAAGCTTAATAAAGTCAACAAAACAAATATGAAACTTTTGTAGAGCCGAGGAAGTAAAAACTAGTCTTGAAATATGTTAATGGGTATAATTAGTGATCTTGAAGTCTCTTATCTTAATTGGAAATTCTTATAAATGATAATTTTTTAAATATTGGGAATATTGAAACCTTTCCTGCAAAAGTGTTTGGACACTTTTTTTTTTTTTTACATTAGAAAAACAAGTAACTAAACTAAATCAATATTCAAAAAAGGTAAAATCGCAGCAGGTGGTTGGTCCTCCTTCTTCAAGTCCATAGCTCATATTTGCAAGTGCATCAGCACACTTGTTTCCAGTTATGTGTATATGGCGAAATTGAATTTCCACAATTTTTTCTTCAGCTCTTGGTACTGAAAAACCAAATCCCTGAGTTCTTGCGGACACACTCTCATCCCATGGCACTACAAAACCAAATCACGACTTTCACAAGACTAGCTCCACTTAGAATCTGTTCTTTTCATCTGAAACATATTTTCAGTTCAATTCAAATTCAGGCAATTATCTTCCGATCTCTGCATCGGAATGAAAAATAATTAAGAACTCGGTCAAGGGTGAAATGGATTTAGCCTAAAGATGGATGGGTTAAATTAAACATTGAGGTAAGTGTGTTTACGGGACATAATAGATAATCGGTTGGAGGTTTGCTTTGTGATCCAAACATGGAGTGGCTTTGGGGATTTAATCGACATCTTTAAACCCCATCGGTGACAGATGCGGAGGCCGTAGCTAGCTATGGGATTGGGTTGGAGTTGGCTTGGGAAAAGGGCTACCGAAAAGTCGAGGTGGAGACAGATTAAAAAAGACAGATGGAGTCCGATGAAGTCGAGTTTGAAGAAAATGAGCCACTGAATGCCCTGGTTGCTAAATGTCGAGCATTATTGGAGAGAGAATGAGAGACAAATTTGACTTGGATAAGAAGACAAGCACATACATGTGTGGATCACATGTCAAGGCTCGTAGATAGGGTTGGAGTTGGTTTGCTTTGTGATACAAACACGGAGTGGCTTTGGGAATTTAATTGGCACCTTCAGACCCCATCGGTGACATAAGTGGAGGCCGTGCGTAGCTAGCTAAGAGGATTGGGTTGGAGTTGTCCTGTGGAAGGAGCTACTGAAAAATTGGAGTTTGAGACAGATTCAAAAGAGTTTCATGAGGTGGTGGCTCATGAAGTGGAGTTTGAATAAGACGAGTCACTGAATGCATGCTGGTTGCTAAATGTCGGACATTGTTGGAAAGAGTTTGGGAGACAAATTTGAGTTGGTTAAGAAGACGAGCACATACATGTGTGGATCACATGTCAAGGCTAGTAGATAGGGATATGGAGAATGACATTTCTCGAGATGCCCCACCTCCCACAAGTGTACCGTTTTTACATTTCGATAAAGTTTAAGGACTTGTAGCCTTTAATTACAATAAATAAATAAGTTCAATTCAATTTAGTTCATACTATTTGCTTAGCTATTAATATTTTGTTGATAGTTTTAATACTCATGAGGCAACGCCTCATAATTTCACATAGATTAAAGAGATTTAAAATGCTATTCATACCAAGAAGGTGCACTTTTTTTTTTTTTTTTGTTCTTTTCAGGAATCCATTCATAAGAATTTTAGAGGTAAGCATGTTTTGATCTAGAGCAATCCTAGAATTGGTGACCTACCATGAAGTTTTAGGTGCGCACACGTGGGAAGGAACATGTGTTGGTGTGTTGGGACAACAATCATATCATCCCGAAGAGCAACCCGCCCAAAGGGTCGGACCTTCTGCCAATTAGTGTTCAGGACGTTACATATGGTATTCGAGCTGCGTCAATCCAAATTCACAAGGGATTAATAATTAATCTGGAGTCCTCATATTACCTCGAAGAACAACCCACCATAAAGGGTCGGACTTCACCTCTTAGTTAGTGGGAAATTACACATAACCTCTATCACTAATTTTGTAATGAGTAATAATGTTTATACGGTAATTGAAACCATAGTGAATTTTCATACAAATCCCTAAAAGTTAGTTATTGCAATCTAAATGAGATGTATTTCACTATTTTGACTTCATATTTTCCTAGATAGATTATCATTGCTGCATTTATATTGCTACAGTAACAATTGTTTTTGACTTGGCATGCCTTTTGTATTAATATATTATTTTATAAGAGCATCTCTTCCAGACTTACACACATCCACAAGCTCAGGAGATTCCGAGTATTTTTGTTATAAAATGAGGTGACATCTTTTTATATACTCCTATATATGAGTATATATATACTTTATCTTTTCCGGAAGAACAGTTGTACCGTTTTTACTTTTTACGGTCAACAGAATTAAAGTTTGACTACAAATTAATATTAAATTAGAATGATAAAATGTTAAACAAAATTACATATTGATAATTTAGGATGAAATGTTTCATAATATAATTTTGATAAATATTTTACTATTAGAATTTAAGAGTAATTCGTAGTCAAACTTCAATTTTATTGACTGCGAAAAGTCAAAACGGTGTAACTGTTATAGGACGGAGGAAATATAGTACATGTTTCATCTATACCAACACAAATAGACAATTATTACTCTTTCAGTCTTCTTATTATAATAGTATAAACTCATAAAGGAATAAATCTTTATAGTAATAAAAAATTTGGGTCCCTACTTGCAACCAGTTATAAATAAGAATAATCTCCGCATTGGGATATTTCATGAATTTTTTAAGTCACATCTTAAGGAATTATACCTCCATATAGTAATAAATTGCATACATAAATAAATATATGTATGTGTTACACATAACGTAAAATTTATTATCCAGAGTACTCGTGTAAAGTTGTCTGTGAAAAATACTTTAACTTTTGAGTTGCAATCACATGTTTTAACTTACGTGTGCTTAGTAACTCATTAACATGTGGACCTTCTTGTAGAACCCAAAAAAGCTCTAACTTATCAATCATAATATAATTTCGTAAATTATTTGTCTGGTATGATTTATGATTAATACGAGGTCAAACGGAGATTTAAAAAAGTCAACATTTTCAAATAGGAACCTTGTTGTTGTGGGATGGAGAGAGTATTAAATAAGTTTATCAAATTAGGTAAAGGTTGATTTAGTTCTAACATATTAAAATACTAATTTTTATAAGAAACAAATAGTCCATTTATCATTAACTTGATAGAAATAATATTTACATAATATTTTTCAACTTGAACTTATATTCACAAAAAATATAAACGATCACGCTGCTCATCAAAGTGATAGCACATTTTCCTGTTTTGAACCCACCTGAAATAATCATATGATAACCTGTTGATCTATTAAGCGTATTTTCTATTTTACACTTGTCTAATTAGTAAGTCGTCTACATATTACAGTATTACACGCGGTTCATGTCATGTGTATAAAAACAACGACTTTTAACTCTCCTGTAAAATTTACTCCATTTTTTCTGCAAATATAAAAAAAAATTAGAGTTTGAAATACACGAGGCTAGTTATAAATTTGTAATAACTGCCAAAATTCTTGTATAAAGTTCATCAGCATATTTTAACCATCTCCCAAGACATAATCAATGTTTTGAAAACCAAATTTATGTATTCAATTGTAATTTTATTTTTAACACGTACTCCCTCCGTTTCTTTTTATAAGTAGTTTAGGCTTTTGCTCTTGTGCTTACATAAGTAGTTTTAAATTTTTTAGTAGTATTATTATACTAATTTTCATATACTTTCTACTCACTTTTAGTAATATTAAAGGTGAAATAATTGTTATTGACAAAACATCTATTTCTTTTCCCTTATATCTCTCTCTTTTATATAACATTAATAATTAAAAGAATAAATTAAATGAAATCAATTATTTTTTTAATACGTGTGAAATCACCTAAAATTATTTATAAAAAAACGGAAGTAACATGTAAAGGATTAAGTAAAAATATTCACCGCTACGAGCAGAAGTTTTATCTCTATCTTAGGGGTATTCATATCAAGTTTCTCATTTAAATAAAGTTAACAAGGTTTAGTCTCACTCACTTAAACATCACCCTTATTATTATAATCACTAATATTATGATAGGGGACCCATGGATTCATATTTCATTATCATCACCATGGGCGTGGGTCCAGACGAACGTAGGAGTATCTAGTTTAATTTAAATGAAATGTAAATGAGAAGCTTTTGAAAGAAAGTTTCCCGCACAAATTGGTCGATATCAAATAATATAAAATAATAGATGTCACACTATTTTGTAACCGCATGGCGGGAGAAGTAGAAACACAAACATCAATTGAAATCACTCACTCACTCAAACACTCCACACCCATAAAAGGCCCAAAGTCTTGTCAGTTCTATTTATTTGCTCCCTTCCTCTCTCTCTCTCTTCAAAACACACTCGGATTTCAGTTCAGCTTTCTTTCTCATCCACCGCTTCCTTAGATCTTTTGACCGAACCAACAAGGTGAGCTCCACCGCTAATTCCACCGTTTAAACTGCAATTTAGATTTTCTTTTCTTTTACCTTCTTATCCAGAGATATGCAATAGATAAGAATGCCATTTGTGTGAAATGAAATCAGAAATGCCTACGGATCAGGGGAAAAGGTGATATTTTTCCTTTTCGTTTCCAAGTTAATTTTACATTCTGATATCAGATAGCTGTAAATCTAGACTACTAGCTTAAGGGTAATGGAGTGCTGTTTAAGTTATCTTTTTTCTATTCTCACCTGCTCTTCTGTTTCACAGAAAAATGAAATTCGTTGTTCAAATGTCAGGGATCTGTTAACCTGAATTTTCGGTGTGATTTTAGGAAAGGGGGAAATTAAATTCATATAGATTTTGAGCTGGTAAATGAGACTAGTTTTAGCAAAATAATTTAGTGAATTACTGTTTTACTGACTTGCAGGGAATATAGGTTGTGAAATGCGGTTACTAGTAGAAGGAATCTGTTTCTTGTGAAGTAAATTAGAGTTTTTGGGGAGGAGCAAGATAAGTTTTTTACCAGTGTTTTATGTCACGGGATGGCTGGTAGAGGAGAAGCTACAAGTTCTGGTTGTTCTTGGATTCCAACAACCCCAGCAAAACCGGGTTCTGAAAAACAGCAGGTGATCGGTACAAATTCGAAAGAGAATCAAACATTTCAGCCCGATTTGCTGGGATCAGAAAGGGGAAATGCAGGTGACCAGGTTACTGAAGTAAATTTGAAGGAATCACGGAGATCAATAGGAGAATTCTTGGCAGAATCTCCTTTTCAGAGTGTACCTGCATATTCAAGCTCGAATTCGGCTGGTGTAAGCACAGGGGTGCCGCCTTGGCAAGCAGGTGGGTCCGTTGATTCGCAGCTTTATGGTGAAATTTTGTCCAACTTTGACACTTGGCAAGCAGAAAAGACCGGAAGCTCTCGTGCATGTGGAGATGACAAGTTGTCTATAAATGATGTCGGCCAATGGGATATGTCTTTCAGTGACCTCTTAGCTCTAGCAGATGCTGGCGCCAACCCAGCAACAAGCCCTGGAAATTCTTCTGCACAGAACGCTTGCAGTGTACAAGGAGGAAGATTTCATGGTGAAGTGGACAGCAGCCCACACACATTCTGGGGTAAGCATCTATAAATTAAAGTAGGCCATTTTCATCTCTGTTAAATTACATATATGCTAGAATCTGGTTATGAGGAACTAATATAATAAGACGACACTGTTGATTATGCGTATGTTCAGAGTTCAGGTGGAAATAGACAAATACAGTAGTCCATAAGCCAGAAATTTACTACATTACCAAATAGTTACCTTGGAGAGAGACTGCTACTGGAAAGTGTATATTTTCGTCATTAGTTGCAGTTTTACTAACTGAAGAGTAGTCTCAGTTAACAGCATAAAAAGTCAAAATAAGAGTGACAAGGTTTGTAATAAACCTGAAAACATCTACAGTGACATTTGCAATAAGGAATATTCATCAATATGGGTAACATTGTTGTTCCTTAACATGCTCAGGTCAATAATGGCAGCAAAGAAGATTGTACATTTTACTAGAGCTAAAGAAATGTTAGATGTGAAATATTTTCTTCATACACTAAAACATTTTGATGATTTGATCACATGAGGTTCAATCAAAATTCAGACATTGATGAAAAATAATTTGTTAATTGCATGAACTTCAAGGCTTAAAGTCACTGCCTCACCGGTTCATTTTTTCCCTAGCTTTAACAGCTCTCTCTGCTAACAGGTGGAACTTCATTTCCTTATGGGCCCTCTTTCGAAAGAAATTCACTAGACGGATCATTTAAACATGTGACTTTAAGCAACATGACACCATCAGAGTTTGAACCAATAACCCCAGATAAGAACAGGAATCTGAAGCGCAAGCAAGATTCTACTGATGTGCTAGAGTTAAGCCAATATACAGGGAATGCAGCAGAACAGGCACAAGACAGCACAATTACCAGGGAAAATGTAAGCAATCAGTTGTGTGAAACTATGCCCGGGCAACTGCAAGGGAATCACAAGCCCGCCAAGGAGGGCACTGAGGAAGCTGATCTAAGTAAGACACCACAGCAAAAGTCAAGGAGAAGAAAGCACAGGCCCAAAGTCATTATAGAAGGTAAAAGTAAAAGTAAAAGTACTCCAAAACCAAGCCCAGAAACACCTCTGGCTCCTGGGCAAAACACAATAGTCAAACGGAAGTACGTTCGAAGGAAAAATGTCAACACTTGTGTCAACACCAATGAAACTGATTCAAACACAGAGGTTGCCACAGCAAAGAATACCCCAGCAAGCAAGAAGAAATGTTCGAGGGGCAAGGCAATCGACAAACTTGAAGCTACAACAGATAAGGGAGCCACTCCAACTGTTGAACAAATGACTGTAAGGAGTAACAGAAAGTCTTGCAGAAGAGCCTTGAACTTTAACTCAGAGTTGCATGTAAGAGATGATAGCCCCACGTGCAATCCCTCTTCAAACCGCGAAATGCAATCACAAGTAGAGAACGTCAATGGGGAAGACAAGGTAAGAACTGTGGAGTCCAAACAGGAAAAAGAAATCATCATGGAGAAGAATGACACAGTGATAACTCGAGGAACCACACATTCTATAGATCAAGAGTTGAGTAATTGCCAGTCAAGGCCTGAAAGAAGTTCTCAGTGTTCTTTCTCCCCTGAAAAAGCAGATCACCCGGAGGCACTCTGGCATGCTGATAAAAATGTTTCTGTCAAAGGAAAATGTCAAATAGTTTTCTCTGATGCAACAAACGATAAGGAGGTCAATATTCTTCAACTGAAAATAGATTCCTGTCGACAGAGGGAACCAAATGGTTCAAACAATTTTATCAGCAGCAGCAGTTTGTTGACCCCAGAAAGACAACCCCGAGGCCTGAAAAGGCATGTGGATACAACTGCCGCTGCAGAACAGTACAGCAAAGATGCTACAGAAACACTTCCCTCTTCCATTCCCAACAATCATTTCATATTTTCAAAAATTACAGAGAGGATTGGTGGCAGTCCTGGAATGTTTTCTCCTTCCAAGAGAAATAGGATGGAGGCGGCAGTCAACACAGCAACGAACTTGCAGTATAGTAGCATGAAGGTTGGACAAGGCATAGATTCTTATGCACAACTGTTCCCATCAAGTAAACAGGGTCCTTCGTCTCTTCAATGTGAAACTTCTGATGGGATGACAAGTAATCCAAATGGTCCCCTGGATGGACAACAAGTATTCAAAGATCTGCTAGCTTTGGGACAAAAAAAAACGGTTGGGAAAAAGAAGTCCACAGGCCATACGGGAGCAAGGGGTGTATCTTCGCTGGTTGAAATGACAGTTTCTACAGCTAAAGACACAAAAAGATCAAAAAGAGGGAGAAAAGTTGGACAAAATAAGCGCCAAGAGACCCTTGCAGCTGATACTTGCTCACCAATGATGATAAACGAGCAGTGGAAAGAAAGCTTGAACATGAATCCAATAGTGAGGCGTGGTTACCTTGAGTTGCCCACTACATCCAATGGTAAAATTACATGTCACTTTCAAGAAATATTACGTTTGATAATTTTAATCTTTCTGAGCTGTTTGAATTGTATAATGCAGGGAGACCTCTGGCCAGACCTTGTGAGTGTACATGTCAGATTGATTCAATCGTTGATCAACTTAACCAGCTCAACTTAAATGCAGAGACCAGACTGGAATCTGCTCAAAATCATGATTCATTTGTGGTACACCATCATTGCCAAGAGCAATCTGCCATTGTCCTGTACCAAACAGGAGGAGCCGTTGTCCCCTTTGATGGTTCATTTGATCAAATTAAGAGGAGGAAACCACGGGCTAAAGTTGACCTTGATGATGAGACAACTCGAGTCTGGAAACTTTTGTTAGAAAATAGTAACAGTGAAGGAATTGATGGAACAGATGAAGAAAATGCAAATTGGTGGGAAGAAGAACGGAGAGTGTTCAATGGAAGAGCTGACTCATTTATTGCACGCATGCATCTTGTACAAGGTATATGCCAACTTTCCTAATTTTAGTAGAAATCTGATATATTCAGGTCACTGGAGATCGCCTTTAACATAGCTACAGATTGCTACAAGTAAGAGTTGTTAAGCAAAAAGATCATTACTAATAATAATGTGAAAGATCTAGAGTCCAATCTTTTCTATCGAAACCAGATTGTGCTAAACAGAATATATCAAGAAAAAACGAGAAAAAAAAAAAAAAAAAAAAAGATGCGATTGCTAGTGAAAAAAAGCACCCTCAAATACGATTAGCATACATGCGATTATCTATTCTCGTGTAAGTGAAACAGGCAGTCACACAAGTAGCAATTTGTTTTTTCAGGCTGGAAACTCCATAATACTATTCTAGGTGATGTAAGCTAAGATATAAGAGGTTGTCAAATTAGAGTATTATTACCATTGCTGCCTGCAAGACTTATTAGCAAGATAATCTGAAAAAATAGACTAATGGATTGAGAGGGAGAATTGAGCTCAAATCATAGTTATCTTGTATAAACATTGTCTATTCTTGAAACATACCATCTTTGAAGTGCTTTTTGGTTGCCTTCTATTTTTTCATCTTCTCATCATCCGCTGTTAAACATAACAAGTATATCAGTTAGTTTAGCTCCCAGAATTAGGCTCATCAAGTACTTGAACACCATGCTTCAAAGTTAAAAAGTTTTTATACTACTATATACTTACAGCTGTATTATTTCTTCACAGGGGATAGGCGATTTTCTCCGTGGAAGGGCTCAGTTGTTGATTCAGTGGTTGGTGTTTTTCTCACTCAAAATGTTTCAGATCATCTATCAAGGTCTGTTGAACTTATATTCAAATTTACTCGATAAAAATAAAGATTAGCTCTAAAGTCATGAACTTATTTATCTTCATGGAATTCTGCAGCTCCGCATTCATGTCACTTGCAGCACGATTTCCGATCAAGGAAAAGACTTCTCAAGCAGAATTACATGAAGCGAGCATGGGTTCTAAAATGAAAGAACCTGAGGTATGCATTGTGGATCCTGAAGAGACCTGTGGTTCGAATAAGGAAATCTTGCTTGAGCTTGTAAGCCCTGGTGATGGTGATGAAATTAGAGTAGTCACTGGTGGTGGTTCTATTGGAAACAGTTCGAATATTATTCAAAAAGAAAGCTTAAAATGCCAAATGCCAGATGTGTCACAATGTGGGCCAGATTTTTCTCATGAATCTACCTCAAACAAATCAACAAGTTTGAACAATGATAGAGCAGACACAGAAGAAGCAGTTTCTTCGCAGACTTCAGTGATCTCTTCTCAGAACTCTGCAGATTCACCAATTGCACAAACCGAAAAAACTGAATCTGCTCCACCAAGCCACACAGGAGAAGGGCTACAAGCAAATCTTCAACCAGACAGGTTTAACAGTTCTACATCATTCGTAAAGCTTCTACAGCTGGCTGGAACTGTGATTCATGGTGTTTACAGGAATTGCAGTGACAAAGAAGATTCTGAAAGTGAAAAAGTGCCAGTGGAGAGCTTGCCCTTGAACTCACAATCTGAGTCTTCTTTAAATGGTTCCGCATCTGCTTTAGAGGCTAATGTGTGCAGTCAGTATGATATATGTCTTGGGCCCAACTCCGGTGCAGAAGACGTAGAATTGCCTAAAAAGTGTCAATGGACTGATACTTCCACAGGAGTATCTCCAACAGCTGAAACAAGTGGTTTATCAGCTGAATCTAATTCAGCAACCACAATGAAGTTCACAGCTTTCAGCTCTAAAGGTCTGAAATCCTCTAGACCAAATGAGTACTCGACCAATAAAGATAAAATAGGCACAACACCAAAAATGTGCGGGAAACAGAGTGGCGAAGAACCATCACCAGACCAGGTTAAAGGAAAGTCCAAGATCCAGGATATACCAGACATCGAAATATGTCCACGAAATTTGATGGATGTTACAGGTAGCAGTAGCAATATTGATGTTTTAAGAAAGTCTGAACTCAATGAAGTAAACTCTAGCAATGGGTCTGTTTATTATCCGGGTGAGATGGCCAACGGTCCCAAAACAAAAGGGGGAAAAAACGGAAAAGACAAACAGGAGCCAGTTGATTGGGATGACTTGAGAAAGCAGGCATTGAAGGATGGCTTCAAGAGAGAGAAAACAGCAAACACAATGGACTCAGTTGACTGGGATGCTGTGAGGCACGCAGATGTTAGGGAAGTTGCAGACGCAGTTAAAGAAAGGGGGATGAATAATAAGTTAGCAGAGAGAATTAAGGTCTGTATTAGATATTCTGCACAATTCATCTCATCTCTTTATTTTCTCAATCAATGTTCAAATTGGAGCATCAATTAGCCTTGACATCCATAACCAACTGATGATCAATTATATTATCTACAGGACTTCTTAGACCGCCTTGTTACAGACCATGGAAGCATCGACCTGGAATGGCTTAGGGATGTTCCGCCGGACAAGGCAAAGTAAGAACATAGATTTACCAGCTATCGTTGATAGATTTAAAAGGCAAAGTACTGATAATTACATATTACTTATATTTGGCAGAGAGTACCTGTTGAGTGTTAGAGGTCTAGGCTTGAAGAGCGTAGAATGTGTCAGGCTTTTGACACTTCATCAGCTTGCATTCCCGGTATGATTACGACGAATTATAATTTCTTTTATTTAAAAAAAAAAAGTACAGAAATTTACTCTGACAGTTGTATATGCCATGGTCGAAAAAGGTTGACACCAACGTTGGCCGCATAGCAGTACGATTAGGTTGGGTACCACTCCAACCATTGCCCGAGTCTCTTCAGCTGCATCTACTAGAACTGTCAGTACTTCATCCCTTCCAAAATTTTCTGGAATGATGTATTTAGCACCAGAGAGAATGCTGAGGCTGCTGTTTTATGCAGGTACCCTGTGCTGGAGTCCATACAGAAGTACCTATGGCCAAGGCTCTGCAAGCTTGATCAAAGAACACTGTAATTTTTATATTCTTGAAAGCAATCAAGTTAAGTTCATAGCAACTGCTGTAAGGTAAGATTGTCATTCATTTTGTTTATGGTCATCTTTCAATACAGGTACGAGCTGCATTATCAGATGATCACATTTGGAAAGGTATGATCAAGTTTTGCAAAGTTACCTTGAGCATTCAGAAAACGTGATTTATCAAAATTCACCAAAACGATACGCTTGTCATTGACAGGTGTTTTGCACAAAGAGTAAACCAAACTGCAATGCATGTCCGATGAAGGGAGAATGCAGACATTTCGCAAGTGCATTTGCAAGGTTTTGCACATCACTTTTTTTCTTTCTTTTTTTTACTTCTAGTGCGTGACGCTCGGTGTGATACTGGACCAACATATAATAAAGAAAAGGATTTTGAGATCAAACACCTAACCTACTTAAAAGAAGATAACAATGAACTCTTTAACGTGGATAGGGTAACTAAACTAAAGTGTTGCATGAAAAGGGCTGCATTGAAGTTGCATGAATGGTTTTTAGTTGTACTTGTAGATTAATTGGTGTGATAAGGTTTGATTTTGAGTGACCTAAAATGTTGAATACTTTCGTGAATATGCATTCAGTGCACGACTAGGTCTTCCAGCATCGGAAGATAAAAGCATAGTCAGTGCAGCAGAAAACAAATCAACTGGTCAAAATCCAGTGAATGCAGTGCAGATGCCTTCACCTGAAGTTAATCAGGCGGATGTGAAATCTGGAGTTAACAAGTCTCTAGCTATTACTGAAGTACCAAAATCACAGCAGCGTGAGGATGTGGAATCTGGAGCTAGCACGTCTCTACCGATTATTGAAGAACCAAAATCACAGGAGCCTATAATTGAAGAACCTGCTACGCCAGAACAGGATTTCACACAAACGCTAGAAGATGATATTGAGGATGCTTTCTATGAAGATCCCGATGAAATTCCCACTATCCAACTGAATATAGAACAGTTCACACAGAATTTGCACAAGGTCCTGCAGCAAAATACTGAACTACAACAGTGTAATATGTCAAATGCATTGGTAGCTTTGACTGCAGAAGCTGCTTCACTTCCTGTGCCTAAGCTTAAAAATGTGAGCCAGCTTAGAACAGAACATCAAGTGTAAGTGGTTGCTCTTAACATGGAAATGTCATTTCACCATATCATATTCAGAACCCAAAATTGTATCACACCACCAATTATACTCCAATAGGTAGCTAACCACATATATTGGCATCACCTTACAGGAAATTGTCAGACAAATAAACAAATGATACTTGATAATCGTTCGATCATCTGATTAACTATTCTCTCTTTTTACAGATACGAGCTCCCAGACTCGCACCCTCTATTACAAGGGGTAAGCAGTATTTCCTCACCTTGTTCAAGCATATATTACAGTATCTGCATCATAAACACTCTACTTTATAAACAAGTTATACTTTTAGAACATATGATTTCTAATATAGTATTTGAGTAAATAGCTAATGCACTAAATAAAAATTAGGCATGCATAAATTTAGATAATCTGACATTTCAAAGGTAAATTTAGGGCATGTCCGCATGTGAATGAAGAACAATATTTTTCTGGTGGATCATAGAATTTTAGGTAATCTGACGTTTAAACTTTTATATACATATTTTGATGTTTTTGCCGACATTAAGATTTAAGCATGAAACCCTTTTTAGGAAAACTGTTGGAAATAATCTTAACTTTTTCCTATCCATTCAATTTTAGCTTCTAACAAAAGCATACATGCTCAACTTGCAGGTGCAGCAAAGAGAACCAGATGACCCCAGCCCATACCTACTTGCCATATGGACCCCAGGTAACAGAACTCTAGAAGCCCATGAGTTGACAAAACAGCATATAAAACATTAATATTGTCCTTAAATAATGAAAATTTGCTGATTTGCATACTTAAGTCTGGATCTTTGGATCGACGTATGTTTTGAACGTTTTTGGAATAAAAGTAAACAGTTTTGGTTCCAAAACTACTCTTGACACTAATTTCTGTAAAATGTTTCATATCAGGAGAAACAATAGATTCAATCAATCCACCCGAAAGACGGTGCAGCTCACAAGGGTCTGAAATATTATGCACGGACGAGACTTGCTTATCATGCAACAGCATCCGGGAACTTAATGCCAAAACCGTCAGGGGAACTCTTTTGGTAATATCACTATCCATTATTTTAGAACATAACTAACATTTAAAAAAAAATCATACTTCAGATTTCCGAATCTAATGTGGCCTGTTATATATAGATACCATGTAGAACAGCCATGAGAGGGAGCTTTCCACTTAATGGCACATATTTCCAAGTAAACGAGGTAAGAACACTTACTGTACTTTGAAGTTTGAACTCATAAACAAAAAATAAATAAATAAAATAAAATAAAAACTCCTACTTAAAATGGAGTTTCTACATTTGCAGGTGTTCTCTGACCACAAAAGTAGTATGGAACCAATTAATGTTCCAAGAGAGTGGTTGTGGAACTTGCGAAGGAGAACAGTGTATTTTGGCACTTCAGTGCCAACCATTTTCAAAGGTAAAATCATGGAGAAAAAATGAGGGAGGAAAGAATTTCAATTATGTCACTGAATTTTATAACTCAAATTGGATCATTCTTAACAGGGTTGACGACGGAGCAAATTCAATATTGCTTTTGGCGAGGTATGTGTGAATGTCAGATATTTTTAGTTTCAACTGCTTGCTTCTCCACTAGCACTTTGTCTAGTTACATGCAAACATGTCACAGCCAGAAATAGTCCGCACAATCCCAATAAAGCAACTTAGCTTCATGCTTCATTCTGTGTCTTCTCAAGTAGGAAGAAACTAAAAAGAAGATAATAATAAAATTTTGAAAGCCAAATACCAAGTGTTCCACTCTTGACCAACAAGTTTTTGTTACAAAGTCACAATATCTGCAATAACATACACAGCCCAAGTGCCTAACAGTGTTTTAGGGCCTTTAGGCCAAT
Organism: Plantago ovata; assembly: GCA_028274465.1. Lineage (NCBI taxonomy): Eukaryota > Viridiplantae > Streptophyta > Magnoliopsida > Lamiales > Plantaginaceae > Plantago > Plantago ovata. Next base: position 28,629,711 of record CM051455.1, on the reverse strand, counting down.
GCCGGAGCTATAAGTTTTATCAGAGTGGGAGGCAAATTTGACTCCATTCATTATGGCACATGTTGAATTAATAGCATCATCTACATTATTCTAAATCTGAAATTTTTATTTTTATGACCACAAGTTATTGGATAAAAACAATTGAAAGAACGAAAAGTATTAGTAGATGTAAATGGAACAAAATAAAGATAAACTACTGATGGAATGTTAAAAGAGGAGCAAAACAAAACTGGTAGTATGAAATAATGAGGAAGAAAATTAAACAAGAGATATAAAAAGGAAAAAAAAGTTTTAAAAATACTCCGTACCAGTTTTAGGAAGGCAAGGGAATCAAACTTACCAACGCTTGCTGGAAAAAACCTTTACTTTCCACCGCACCAGGTGATTTAATGTCTATATATTGCATTTAACATTGTACATTACATAAATAGATATATGCTGTTAGGTTGTAAAATTCCAGTAGAGGCACTTAACCCCCAGGCCTTACTATGGCTTTGCCCCTGGTTTAGATCATTTATCTGAAACAAAAGCACGAACTGAAACACTCTTTTGGGGTAAAATAACAAGTGGTTTTTTATAACATCGAGGTGACTTTTCTTTTGGTCATTGTATATCTGCACCCATTTTTCCAGACAGAGCACCTTAATTTTTCCCTAAATGTACAGAACACTTTGAATCATGAAGATAATTATAATTATCCAGCCAAGAAAGAATTAAAGCTTATGCCTATGCCATTATAAGCAATTCTACAGCAAAACCTATATAAACTAATATCGGTGAGACCAGAAGAATTTATTATTTCATAGATATTACTTGATCTGTCGATATCAAATGGAGTAAAAAAAATCATATCTTCTTTTGCTGATGGACCAAATCAAAATGTATCTCGAAACCCTCTTTGCTTCATTTCATGAAGTGGAAGATGGTTATCGGTCAATTGGAAACAACAAAGGTTGCGTGACAGCAACCCCCTTATCCCGCTTGTTACGGGAGCCTCTCTACAGGCACTTGCGGGTGCTGATGCTGATGAAGAGGTATTAATTAAGTTAATATAAGGAATATATGTCCAATACGATAAATAAATTAACTCAGTTACCGCAGTAAAATGAATGTTCATAGCATATTGTATTACCCGGCTGAAGATGATACATGCTATGAACCCCTAAAATGTTAGAAGCCATTGTATCACCCATCACCGAGGACATTGTGGAGGATGACACCAATCGTGATACAATACCCTTGTGGATGACAACAAGCATGATACATTACCTCTGGAATAAGTCACAAGGAATGAATCGCTTGTATCAAGAATGCTTCACAGCTTTTTGGTGATTATTAACTGGTTCAAGTCCAGACTGGAAATATGAGTGCTGATTATTTCAAAGAGTCTATTTACTCCACCTGTATTAATTTATAGAGCTTTACTGCATAATTAGCTTATAGTATTAGCTGCTTATAACACTCGATGTTTCCTCCATTTGGAAGTAGGTGTTCAGACCTAGCTTTTTCTTGAACCGATTACTTTCTCAAATCTGCCCGGAATCATGATAGTTATCAATTATCTAGCTCAAGAAAAGTAAATGTAATGCTGGTTTAATTGCAAGTTATTAGCTACATTAGCTGCTTATAACAGTGTGGGTTTCCTCCATCGGGATCTTGATGTCCAAAACTGACCATTGTTCCTTTTATCGGCTATTTTGCATTTACTTTATCACAATATACCCTTAAACTAACTTCTTTTCTTATGTGACTCATAATCGATATTATGTTTCTTGTCAGGGTTTGTTTGTGTTAGGGGATTTGACAGGGCTGCAAGAGCACCCCGCCCTCTCATCGCTAGACTGCATTTTCCTGCAAGCAAGAGGGCAAAGGAGAAAGGAAAGACCAGTGGAAACTAAATAGACTGCGACTCAACATGCCAGAAGCAGAGCTTCGTATAGAGACTACTAATGGCTATGGCATGAAAACTGTGAGGAATAGGGAAATAATTCAGTTTTTTTGTAATCAGCTAAAAAAAATCATCATGCAGGGATTCAAGCTTAAAAGCTCAGGTTTATAATTTTGTGTTTAATATATCCGGATTACTGTTTCAGTTCTAATAAAGTATACCAGACTACCAGTGTTGTTCAAAAGTCTAGGCCATACTTACGTTTCATACTACTATAAAACACAAGGCAGGTGGGAGTAATGACACAGGTGAGAAAGCTCCATGTGCAGCATCACATGGATGGATGATGAAATTACTTTTGAAAGCATAACCATTACAAATCGCAGTACACTAATGCATGTTAACTGTTAAGAGATAACCCAATCTGGATTGCTAAAATATGAAAAACAATCCAATAACACAAAATGTCGAAAGCCTAGTTACAGGCTCCTACAGCTAGGTATTAATGGTATTCATAAATAACCAGAGGAAACTGTCTGATCGCCATGAATTGCTAAAACGGCGATACCTATACTAAACTGAAATTAAATAAAGCTGTGCCTTAAATCCTACATGAAATAGGCAGTGTAGCTGCACTCCAAGCACTAATAAGCATAGATGTATATGACAACGAATTCTACTGTTTGAGAGATCTAGGTATTCATTTCAGTATACTACAATCGAGAGTGAGCATAAGAAACTGTTGTAAATGTACACAAGGAAAACCAATTCTCCAAATCAAAAGTAGTAAAACGGATGCGGATTGTAGATGAGATAAAATTACTGTGTTGAGTAGTAGATGTGCTTACGTACCGATTGATGCGTGTTCGGTGAGGAAATCCAGGAGAAGATGAAAAATGTCGGCGACTGCAATATGAGAGAGGAGGGTTTGTTGTGACTTGTGAGGAATGGATTTGGGGAAGAGTGGAAGACGAGTGGTAAAGGAGGCCGGAGGGAAATTGGGAAAGATTTGCCGCCTTTTCTGTTTTCCGTCTTTTGGCAATTTGGGCCGGGCAGCCCGAACTCGGCCCAGGTCGGCCCGATTTTGTCAGGCCCACCTGACCACCCCTATTTGGGCTGGGCTTCGGCCTATTATATAGGCTCATGGGCCGGGTCTGGGCCAAAATTTCTTGCCCGCTACCCGGCCCAAGTGTATATATATGGCTTTTTTTTTGTATTTTATATATAATATATGTAATATGACTATTTTGTTTTTTATTTATACATTACTACTCCCTCCGTTTTAATTCATCTGTCGTTTTGGTTGAATCACACATTTTAATGCAGCCTACACTAATTTAGCTACTGAAACTAAAGGACAAGAATTAATGATGCTCACACATCATATTATCACTTAAAAATAATGTTTAACTAGTTACCCGTCGAACACAGTTAGTGTTCTAAATTATTATCGAATACAGGTTGTCTAAAAGTATTGTGAAATAGACCAGTCAAACACAATCAATTCAAAATTATTGTCTGTCGGATACATTTTTTACACTAAAGTATAAAGGAATAGGCTCGTTGGACACAATTAGTGTTGAGTGCATTGGTAAGTGAATATGAAGATAAAATATTTTTGTGAATATAGTTGAATGTGAGTTGAGTAGAAGGAGGATCAATAAAAATAGGAACATGACGGGAATAAAAAATAAATATATAGAAAATAATAGACTTCAAATTGTTTTTCCTACAATTTATGTGATCTTAATTTATTTTTTAATAGAAAAATTATTTTCCTGCATTTTTCTTTGATTCTATCTTTCTATATCATTATATTAATTATACTTTTTTACAAATAGCAAAACTAAATTAATTTTATCATCCGTGTTCCAAAAAGTAAAATAATTTCAATTAATAATTTATTTGTTAATTTTTTAATATAATATCGTTCATTTTTTTGCACTAATTATATGTCTGGATGGACATAGGAAGAGAAAAGTAACAAATAGACACTGTAGAATGTAGAATATTAAATTAGAATGCATAAGATTGAGACATGTGACAAGAATGGGGCATTCAGCCAATGAAAATGAAGAAATATGCTAAGTGTTTTTACAAATAGCAAAACTAAATTAATTTTATCACCCATGTTCCATAAAGTCAAATAATTTAGGTTATCTGTTAAGAAATTGGAGGCGAGAGTTTGTTAGGGCTGGAGCAACATTTATGTGCAGAACTAACCATAATGTTGTTGAGTTCTATGCTTTTCTTCTTGGCTTAAAAATGTGTCTACCTCTGAATATTAAGAAACTTATTATACAATCAGATTCTAAAATGGTTGTTTCTGCTATTAACAGGAAGGAGGTAGCTGGGACTCATTTGTAAACCATTTTGGTGGACGCCCATGAATGGATGAGCAGATTTGAAGAAGTAGAAGTCAGCTTCATTTACAGAGAGTCCAATGGAGCTGCGGAACGCATAGCTAATGAAGCGAGAAAGCGCACTTTTGGAAGGGACTCCCTTTACTTTGATATTTTTCAGTTTATTTGGGATTGTTCGCCAGTCTGGCTTAATGATGTTTTAAATTCAAACTCGTTATCTAGGATTCGGATTGTAAACTCTAACGCTTTTTAATTCTATGAAATTATTTATCTTTTAAAAAAAAGTCAAATAATTTCAATTAATATTTTATTTGTTAATTTTTTTAATACAATATCTTTCATTTGTTTTGCACTAATTATATGTTTGAATGCACATCGGAAGGGAAAAGTAACAAATAAACATGGTAGAATGTGGAATATTAAATTAGAATGGCTAATTAGAATGCATAGAATTGAGATATGTGGCAAGAATGGGGCATTGAGCCAATGAAAATGAAGTAATATGCCAAGTGTCAAAAATTGTAGCATGAATTAAGGAGAAGCCTTGAAATATTTTTTCTTTATATATAGTATATATAGATTTAAGTATAGTTCAACAAAATTGCATCGGAAGAAACGAACATGTGCTATACTAGAGACATAAAAAATTAGTTAAGTAATATAGGTATTCAACCTAATACGACAGATACTTGTGAAAGAGGAAAAATTAGAGAACGGCATATAAATTAAAACGGAGGGAGTAGTATTAAATTAAGTTGTAATTTATACATTTTTCATACTTTTCTATGTATTTATAATATTTTCTATTGAATTATATATTTTAATATACATCACAACCAATAATTTATAACTTTTTGAAACTTTTTTGTTTTAAATTATTAAATCTTTTAATTTCTAATTTTTTTTAAAAAATAACTCCTACAATGTGTGACAAATGTGTGACTTTTAAATTTTTTTTAAAAAATAATAATAAAATGGGCCAGACCCGAGCCCGACCTGGCCCATGACGGGCTGGGCTTGGACCTAAAATTTAGGTTCATCCTCGGGCTTAGGCCGGGCCTGTGTCTGGGCCAAGTGTGTCAGGCTAGGCCCGCGCCTATGGCGGCCCGGCCCATTGGCATCCCTAATCCTGGCGGGTTAGAGGACCTTAGACTTAGAGGTCGATATGTTAGTTCTGTAATTTATTGGACACGGTAAAAAAAGAAAATTATAAATTACAAATGTTACTACAGGTAGAGATGGATGGGTCCATGGATGTTAAAATGTTCACGAGCCTGATAGAATTATGTAATGTCTGTAAATCCATCTCTTTCATTCTCTCTGACATTCAATCAACCTTTCAATACACTTTATTTTATTAATTTTTTCGATACACTTTATTTTATTGATTTGTTAATCGATTTAATCTTAAATTAATCACAGATCATATAAAGAAAAAAAGTAAAAAACTTATATTATTAAAATATAAACATTCTAATTTCATAATATAACTTTTTTTAAATTATTTTTATTATACAATTTCATAATAATTTGATTGATCCAAAAAATCAACAAAACAAAATATTACATTTGGATGCTTTAATAATACACACACATACATAAAATCACTAATTTGTACTTCCTCCGTCCAATAAGAAGTGTAACACTTAGTTCTGTTAACTTTTTCGAGGATTAGTTTGACCTCAAATTAATTGTAAATCATTCAAGTAATTAATTAAAAAAATTATATTATGAAAATACAAACATTCTAGTTTTATAATATATATGATGTTTTTAATTATTTTTATCGTATGATTTAATAATAATTTAAGGTCAAAATGACTCAAAAAACGTCAATAAAATGACTCACCCATAATATTGCACATAAGTCCTCATTGCATTATTATATATTACTTCCCCATACACAACTTTCGTACTTGTCACCTATCCACGCATCTTCTTTATCTTCTTCTTCACTGAATCTACTCGTCGTTTTTTAAATAGTTTACGATTGTTTTTGAAAAGGAATTTTAGGAGGTTGGTATAATGAGTATAGTGTTTGGTTTAGTGGCAGGTGTCACAATAAAGTTGTGACTTGTGAGGTCAAATGTTGTCAAAAATGAAAATTAAACGTAAACAAACTAAAAAAATGAATGAAAAAGAAAATACGTAAACAATCCAAAAAGAAACATATGAGTATCAAACTACCATCCTCTTTATCATCCTAATCCATCTTCTTCACCCATCACTCACATTCTTCTTCTTACATCTCCTTCTTTATTTACCTAAAATGTTTCATGTAGAACAGAGTTGAACCGGAATAAAGTTAGTGTGGGTTAGGGACTTCAGTTGCAATTTACCCAATAAAGATGAGAAGAATGGGCCAGTCTGGGAGACATGCACTGCCCCACGTGTTCTTATTTGCAACCAAAATAGCTGATATTAAACACAAAAAAACAAGACTCATATTGATGTAAGCAAGTGTCACATTTTGCACCAAAATGTTGCCATCCCTTTTTTTTTCTTAAGGATACTAATTATTTTTTTAATTCATCTTTTTCAGAAAAATGGCACACAAATTTTTTTAATATATGATAATTACAATAACAAAAGGATGCGCAAAAGAATTGCAAGCCTTGAAAAGCATCAACAAAATCTAAACCTTCGGTAAAAAATTCATCATGTATGCTTTATGCACCCAAGAACAATCATACAGTATTATATAATATATACTAATTCCTCCATTTCATTAATAAATTCCTGAGGGGACTATTCATCGCGACCTTTGACCACGTATAACTTTTAAATTAAACCGTATCAATATAAATTAAAAGTTGCTTATGAAAATATACTCCATTTAATTTCATAATATAATTTTATTATATTTTTCTCTAATGCAATTTAGGAGTTATACGTGGTCAAAGGTCGCGATGCATAGTTCCCTTAGGAAGTTATTAATGAAATGGAGGTAGTACATTATATTATTAAAAGAATGAAAAGGTTATATATTGAAAAGCCAAAACTATCCCCAATAAAGTATTTTACTAATAAATGAAATATCCATGTCGAACAAAACAACATTTTGTTGGGGAAGAGGCTACCTATTAATAGCAAGGCTACCTCTAAATGAACTACCTCTTATTTTGTTGAAGAGACTAGAATTTTGATCTCTTCAACAATTGTTCCCCCTGATGATAACAAGGGAAAGTAGATTGAAAGTTGGGTAATTAGAGCCTTCTTTCATCCACCACGTTCGTTCCTACTTTCTACCGCCGATGTCTCAAGTCTCAACCTCATCACGATGCCTTGCTGATTTGCCCGTCGTCGTTTTGTCCTTCTCGGTGATGCCATATATTTTTGTTTGTTTCCAACATACAGTGTCAATGGTGTAACAATGATTACACCGCTAATTGACTACTACAAATACAACTAACATACTAGATTGATCATCCAATATCTAACTCTTGAAGTCAATCCATCCCATCTCTTGGATAGTGTACATGCTCGTAAAGAGAGGGGTTAGTCCCTTTAACAGGTTTGCCTCGGAAAAACCGGAGGTAGACTTTATTTGATCACATGTGGAAGTTGTAGATAGTGGAATATCGTGAGGTATTTTTGGCATACCTCTAAGTGTGATCCTTTGGCTTCTATATATAGAACTGAGCGAGGGGACTAGATCCCGTACTATGCGGTGATTATGTCAGTCCTTAGTACTATATTATCTACTGATCAACGCGGACAGTTTCCTCATGAGTCTAGACTCTTCCTCGATACTCTTTGCGCATAGGACTTATCAAAGATCCATTGCTGATGTGAGGCATTCCTTCGCGCGTGGACTCTTATGATCATTGGCCTTCTCTTTTCTCCTCTCCATGCACCAAGTCCTCCTGATTGCGCGGGTATATTCCCTTGTGGGGTGGACTCTCCAAGCCATATCACCTATTTATATATCTTATACGCCACGTGGGAAATAAACTCGTATGAAATAACGTCTTTTTATTGTTTGAAATGAAGTTGTGTATACAATTTACCTAGTAGACAAACTTTCACTGTATTTTTTAAATCTCAAGGTATTGATGAAGTAGAGAGTTGGAGAAGGGAGAATACATAGAAATTATATTTTCTAAATGAACCAACATAATGCCACAAATTACAAATTGATATAGGGCAGTTGTGGAATCAAAGGAAGCATAGCGAAGTGTCCCGCCACCTTATTAATATTTTTCTTTATGTGTACTATTTAATTTTTAAAATTGGATCCATCTGGTCAGTTTCCACGGGGAAGAACTACGTCGAAATTGGAGGAGTAGTCCAGGATATGTAAGTGGACATTAAATTGGAGGTCCGGGCATTCTATCCCTATTACTCCCATTATCAGCTATGAGCTCACATGAAGCACTACCGGGAGGGCCTCCAACATGTGTGGGAACAGTGAATCCCTAATATATCAATTTCGTACGAAGCTACATATTAGTGTCGGGGGTGGAGACATAGCTCATCCATCAGGGCAAGTCGTTGCAAGCCTGCCACACAATTAAATCGTGTATGGTAGAGTTCAAATGGATTCTACATATAGCAAACCGGACAACATATCAGATGTCCAAACAAATATTTTCTTCTCTAACAGAGAATAGAACGTTTACAATCAGTATATTTTATTTGTCTCGAACCCCCTCTATTTATACTATTAGAATGAAGGTTTTAGATGGTAATATAATTTCAATTCCTAAAAGGATAAGAACTCGAATTCTTATTGCATAAGTATATCTAGGTCTAAATTCATCCTAATCTCTAGTTACGAAAACTTGTCCCTCAAGTTTGATTAGGGGAGGGAGTTCAAAACTCCTTCCCTATACTACTAGTCGGTCGACGCCTATAGGGGGAGTAGGAATAGGCTTTGTTATGGGCCCACCTGCATGTAGGGAGATTTAAATCCAATTTAAATTTTGCCCAATTGCATATACTAGGAACCGCATCACACGCTACGCGTGTGAAGCGTAATCTTGTAAAACATTATTGTTTTATTAAATAATATATTGAAATAAATGGAGTGAATATATAATCTTCACATAATGACTTCAAACGTAACAAAAAAATAACTAATTGAGTATTAAACTTAATATAAATGGTGTACTATATAAATGTATATAGTTTTTGTAGTTATGCAATTAATAGTTTTGAATTGAACTATATTAGACATACGAAAAGTATTCTTCCGATGATTTAAGAACCATCAAATACATCTCTACACTTTGGAAACATTCAATTTCAAAATCTGCAATGCATCTTTTTCGCATGTTAATTGGTATTCTTCATCAGTTGAATATATTGTCAAGTGCTTCATATAAACATTCTAGTTTCATAATATGATGCTTTTAGTTATTTTTATCGTATGATTTAAGAATAATTAAAGGTCAAAATGACCATCGAAAAAATCAACAAAATCAAGTGTTACGTTTATTATTGGACGGAGGAAGTATGTCTTTTTTTTATAAGAACATATCATGGTTATTTTTAAAATTAAGTATAATACGTCATACAACTTTATGTTAAAAAATAAAAATTTAAGAAGAGAATAAATAAAAAATAAAAAAATTACGTCAATAAGATTTGAACCCAACACCTTCAACTAAAATAATGATACAAATAATAGAGAAAAACCACGCCAACAAGATTCGAACCGAACACCTTTAATAAAAATAATAATAAAAATAATGGAAAAAATCACGCCAGCATGATTCGAACCCTACATCTTTTAATTAACTAATGACACATGTACGCACCAGATTGAAATTGGATAAGCAAGATCAACGGATTAAAATTGATTGGTAGGTCAATCAATTGGATAAATCAATCGGCTTATTATATTACTTTAATTATCCAATTAATATATCCTTTCAATTAATTAGTCCATAATTATATTTTTGAAATACATTTAATACTTCCAAAGTATTAATTGCCACTATACATTATAATTAATCTGATAAATTATAATTTCTTCTCAATTCCTCGGATAGGCCAATCCATCGTTTGTGTGGCCTTGAGGGACTCATTGTATTAAGCTAGCACAAGACAAAAGCCAGACATCATGGAATTTCTATACAGTTCCATTTGCAATATTAATATATGATGACATCTGAGAGGATTCTCAAAACACCTATAGTTGTGAAGCCTGTTGCACTCAATGTTGGGATGGTAGTAGAGTCCTCACTACACCTATAGTTGTGTCGCTAGTTCGTCGCTAATTCGCGACGGATGGGCGATTCGTCGCGAATTAGCTAGCGACGAACGCTTGAGCGACGAATTTCCCATCCGTCGCTAAAGTCCCCGATCCGTCGCTAGTGTTTTCTAGCGACGGATTGGAAACAACAACTCTTGTAGTGCCTTTCATCTAAAAAGCTCGAGTACATCTGGAATGCGGTGATGTGTCTATCCCAATAACGTACCCATGACGTCTTCTATGTGACGATTGATTCCGTGATATCATTCAGGACTTGGCCAACGCCTTTAATCAATCAACCATGAGCGACTAGGGCTGTGCATAAAAACCAAAACCGAAAAACCGATCCGAAAAACCACAAAACCGATCCGAACCAATCCGATCCGGTAGTTTCGGTTCGGAATGCGGATCACTAATTTTACAGAATTCGGTTTTCGGATCGAATTGGATTAAAATCCGCGGATTATCGGATTAATCCGATCCGATGAATAGTTTTTTTTTTTAAATAAATATATTACTACATACTATATATACTGCCTAAACACCCCCTTAACCCTAAAACCTCATTACATTCCTCCGCCCCCTTTCAATTTTTTAGTTTCTCTCATATCATCAAGACATCAATTACCACGACGCCTCCCTCATACATTCACCCATCTCATCTCCTTTCTAATCTAAACCAAAATCACCTTTCTAATCTAGCCAAAATCAAATCCCTCCTTTATTTTTCTAAATCCTCTTGGTTTCTTCAATCACCACGACGCCACTCGGCCTGCATCAGTGCATCACAATGGCTCTGATCTTCATGGATACCATCGTATTTCTCCCCACATGCATATCGCGAAAATGGGTGAGACGAGACAAGTTGGTGATGCAATAGAGCCATGTTTAAAGATCTAGTGGAAGAAAATTAAATGATAGATTAATTGGTATCGGTCAGATTGATGTTGCTCGTGTTGTGCTTGTGCAAGAAGCAAACAAAATTGATGATAATGGAGGAGGAATAAAAAGTCAGATCTGGAGATCTGGAGACTTGAGTGTTGAATTTGGTTTGCTGTGAAATTATGTCTTTCTTACTTTCTTGATGAATTACTTTTGTTTGCATTTTTTGATTATTTCGGATTAATCCGATCCAATCCGAATTTATTTCGGATTAATCCGAATCCGATTTCGGATCGGATTCCGGACTGACCAAAATTGAAAGTTTCGGATCGGATTTGATCCGATCCATGCACACCCCTATGAGCGACTTGATCAGTACACCCGAATGCTACACAACAGAGACAACAGAGATGAACAACAGAGATGAATCCTCTTCCAGATGACCAACTACACCACCATATATGTTTTGCCATGCACCTAGCTGGACCGTATCTACCTCGCACTCGGGTGTAAGCATTGGTTTCAGCCTAAGTACATGACTCAATATATGTGGTGGCAAAGCTCGAGAGTCAAAGAACCAATTGCATCACTCCACAACTTCCAATTCCCATAGACACTAGGTGTAGCTCATACATCGAATGGGAAACCGGTGGGTCTGCCATGTCCATTTATATCATGAACAACTATGCGCCCGTTAAAGAAGACCCAGTCCATTCCATGGTCCGTGGACAAGACCATAATCAATCTCATATAAGTTTAACATTTAGCGTATGCTAGTCTAATATTGGGTCATACGTACCCCTATCCGTGATGACCGACGACTAGGGCGATTTCGGGATATATGACTCGTCACATATTTCCCACATTATGTGATGCTCATATATCCATTGGCGACATATTTGATATCCATACAAACAATCAGATTTATGACATGCTAATTGCCAGGTGTAAAACATATACACAAGTAAACATAAACATGAATAAACAAACATATGGAGTATAATTTTAGTGTTGATTTTGATAAAATACATTTGTCCCTAAATGTGGTTGTCTATAGGACATACATACTTTCAAGTAGAACATAGAGAATGGAAATTACACATTAAAGTGTTTGATTGTTTGATGATTTTTTTCAGAGTTGTAATGGTTTCCGAAAGTGTTATATATTGTTGAGTAATATCCCTGGAACACTCATAATGAGCGGTGAAACTCTCAAATAACTCAAAGTAACATCAACGTCACTTAATTGGACTCGCAACCAACCAAATGTAAAAGATTTGGGGGTAAACTATTGGTCACATAACGACCAATATCTTCAATAACCCCCCACGTGAACGTGAGTTGGCATAAAATATGTATGTGATGCAACAAACGTGACTTTTCAAACGAAAAGTTACTGCTCGAGAGAGTTAGTTTCGACCTTGAATCTCCCTATGAGGAAACACCATTGATTACACTTGCCAAGATAAATCACGCATGCTGATATGGAAGTAAAATTTTGATACTTCCTCCATTTAGTTTTAAGCCCCACATTCAATTTGTTTCTTATTTTTTCGTAAAGTAATAGAGTATTAGATAATATTGAAGAAAAATATATAAAAAATTATATAAAAATATTACTCCCTAATTACTACTTCCTATGTCCTTGTATAAGTTGCCCATTTGTTTTATTGATTTTTGTTAGCCTCCATTTGATTCCGAATTAGTCCTAATTTATATCGAAAAAGTAATTTTGGAAATAAGTTTAAATATTATTTTTCCGATACGATTTATGATTAATTTGGAGTCAAACGGAGTCTAAAAAAAGTCAAAAAACAAATAAGCAACTTATACAAGAACAGAGGAAGTATAATATTTTAAAATAACTTTTTAATATCTTTTCTACTATAACATAATTTTGAAATAATTTATGATTTAAAAATAAAATTTAATGAGAAATATTTTACCGAGCCGTAGTTGTGCAAGTAGGATTTATATGACAAAGTGAGAAAATGAAGGAAAAATGAAAAGACTTTCCGACAACAACCAGGAAGAAAGAGAGAAAAAGAAAGGAAAAGAAAAAGAAAAGAAAAGAAAAACCCCCCTTCAGCACAGCACACAATCTAGAAAGAGAGAGAGAAAAGAAAGCGGTAAAAAGACTCCTGCAAGCTCATATAATCCATGGCGGTGCATCAGTCCAATTCCTGAATCGAGGTAGACAGACTTCGATGGAAATGCCTGGTAGACGATCCAATTACACTTTACTCAGTCAAACTCCCGACGACCCTCCCTATCACCACCAGCCTCAATCCCATCCGCCGTCCAAATTAGGCGGCGGAGCTGCCTCCTCGCAGCAGCCCCTTTACTACGAGCCTCACTCCGGTGATAAGACTAAACCTAAGTCCGATAGGTCCACCGCCCTCGATTGGGACCTGATTGATCAGCGCATGATTCAGGCTCAGCCGTTGCAAAGCCGGATCGGAACGCCGTCGTTTCCGGGATCATTTGGACTCCAGAGGCAGTCGAGTGGCAGTAGCTTCGGTGAGAGCTCGATCTCAGGGGATTATTATGTTCCGTCGCTCTCTAACCCTGATGTGGCGGCTTTTAATCACTATAGTGACGGCGGCGGAGGAGGTGGTGGTGAGGTTAGGGTGAAGCCGGCTGAGGTTTCAGGAGGGGGAGGCTCGTCTTCTAAGAGCTGGGCGCAGCAGACGGAGGAGAGTTACCAATTGCAGCTGGTTTTGGCTCTTCGTCTATCTTCGGAAGCTTCGCGTGCTGACGATCCTAATTTCCTTGATCCCTCTCCGGATGATTCCGCATCCCTGGCTTCTTCGTTCCATGCCTCTGCCGAGGCTATTTCGCATCGATTCTGGGTAAATTGAGGCTTACTCTTGTACTTTATTGCTTAACTTGGGTTGTTGAATTGGGTAGTTTGTATGTGGATTAGATGGGGCCTTGTTTGTAGCTAACCGTGTTACCGATTAAGCTAAATTAGGATACGCTGTGTGTGTTTAGGATAGACATTTATTGGACTACACTTCAAGAGTACTGACAGATTACAAATGTATATGGTTTGAATGTGCGTGACGAACGTAGAAAAGGACGTGTATAAGAAATTTTTACTTAGTAGTTAGTACTACTAGGATAGAAATGAATGACAACTGTTATGTAGGTTGAACGGTTACGGAGAAGCATAACTTCTCAAATAGTAAAAGTCTGGTTCCAATACTGAACAATTTCATTTCCTAAGTAGCTTATCCTCTTCAAGGGGCGGGGCCAGTTCATTACATAGCTTCTTTTTGCCTACTTGTATGATCAATCAACGTTCTAATGAATAACTTTCCTGCGACCTAGAAGATTGTGAAGCTGTTGGAGATTTGGGTTGGGCGCATGGGTGAGTTGTAAGGGTGGCAAATGCTGAAACAAATCCAGAATTGTTATTGATAGGTGCAAAATTAAATGCTTAATGTTATTTTACTAGGTTACTTGGAGGCGTGTTTTGTTTTTTTTTTTTTTTTTTTTTTTTTGAAAACTATGCTGCTTCAATGACTACAATTCGCATATCACGGTTTTTTTCCCTAACCATATTAAGTTCATAATTTTGCTTGCAATACCACTTAGGTTAAAATGTTTGCACACATTTCCATGTTGAAAACTTGTAGCATTCAGATGTTGCATATATGTGCATACGTATGGCTGTTTTCCTTTTAAGATATTTAGTATTTTTTTTTTTGCTGTCCATTCCAATATATTTGCCTTTTCCTTTCTTTTTATATTTTTTTGAGTGTCAATTTTTGTATAATCTGCCCATTCCAATCCATTAGGACCTCCCTGCAATTCTTCCTGATTACCCAGATGCCAAATGTACGTAGAAACAGAATTCAGTGATTAAGGTCTCGACCAATTCGCAACGCAGCCGTCCCAATAACGCAGAGAAAAGATGAGGTAATCTCACCTTGTAATTGTATATCGTCAACTGCGGCATGATGGCGGCGTGCGTTTCCCGGCAGCTATTCGAGATCCATGGCAGATTTGCCATGTTTCTATATCGATTCATGTGGTAAATATGAATCGACAGTTGAGATTGGGGGAGAATCAATCAATCAATCAAAGCAGAGAGGAGAAGTGGGAAGACGGTGGTGTTGGGAGCGGAGAAGTGAAGACGGTGGTTTTGGTGTTTTGCAAGCAGAGAAGACGAAGAAGTACAGTGGTGTTGGAGTATTAAACAATTAGTTGCATTTTTAATAACAGATAATGGGCATAGTAAATTTATTGCATTTGCCATATTCCAATAATTTTGACTTCACCTATTCCCAAATCCCAAGATCCAATTTATAATTTAAAAAAATAAATATTAAGTTAATTATACTGAATTTCGACCCGAACCGTCCCTCGAATGAGTATACCCCCCACCATTCTGGGTTTGTAACCTATGTCGAATTTCAATCCCGTCCCTGAATTTCGACCCGACCGTCCCTTGACTTATGTCACGTAATTCTTCTTCCTCCAAAATCAATACTTGCAGTTGTGTAAAAAGGCCACCTGGCCACATATGCACATATATGGGCTATGCTCTTATCACTTTGAAGTTGAATACTAACTCTTTTCATTGTGAAGTCATAACCTGAATCTCAATTTCTATGCTGAAGAAACCCAATTCCACGCGCTCAATATCTTTGAAACTAGTATATGTGAAACCTACTCCTTCCATTTTCCTCTTCCCCAGCTTCCCATTCAGCCTATTGATTCATTCCTGCAAAGTTTTTGAACTATTTTCAGTGAAAACAAACCAATATGATGGCTGAACCATCTGAATTTGATCTGAGACCTGGTCTGAATCTGAATTGAACTGAAATAGGTCTGATCTGAAACTGACCCAAGCCCAAACTGACTTGACATATCCGAAATCATCCTATCTGAAATAACCGGAATAGAATTTGATCCGAAAAATGAATTAAATTTAACTTTTCCATATGTATTCAATCCTATATAGCTGACTTTTATGAAAAATAAAGATCTCTATAAAGTGCATCTCAAATTTTGTTTGATTTAGAAAAGACACGACACATAAATGACTCATATTCTATTGATCCGAGATGACCTGATCCAAAATACCTGAAGTATCATTATCCAAAAAAAGACCAGAATCCGATCCGGCCCGATCCATGCTTCACTTGAAAAGATTTACAGTCCCGAACAACCCGATGTGAATGACCCGTTTGCCAGGTCTAAATACGATGTAGGGATTTTGTGCCATTGGCCATTTTTCGCCCATCCACTACACATGCAAAACATGGACAATACAATCTCATAAAATAAACAACTGATAATATTACATGGCTCACCACACTGGGAGAAATTTGTTCACTTATTTTCCTGTGGACAAAAATGCTACTTATGTGAAAATGATCAAAACCCAAGAGTTGAAGTGTTCATCTTCAAGTTACTATTGAATTTCTACATGATTTAGAAAGTTCCATCACAGTACTTGTGATGTCTATAATTCATTATTCATAGGCAATTAGTATACAACTGCATGCTCCTATATATACTTACTACATCTCCATATTTACATGATTTCCTTTTGCACATTGGGTTATAAAAACCTTAGGCTCCTGGACCAGGAATTACCAACTCCCCTTTTATAGTGACCATTTACAGAGTGCAATATATCACTTTGAGTTGTAAGGATATTTTAAGTATAGAAAACAAAGGCTACGAAGCCTTAGTCATGGAAATGAACATTGCGCCTGAAACTCTGATGAAAACAGGGATTTGATAGATTCTCAATGGACATGGTTAAGCATGCCTTATAATAATCTACAAGTCTAACTTGTAAGGAACAGTTGTATATTTCATTTTGTTGATGCACTTCATATTGACGACTTCAAGATCTCTTATAGTTTATGTTTTTATCAGGTGAATGGATGTTTATCATACTCTGACAAACTTCCTGATGGGTTTTACTCGATCCATGGGATGGATCCATATGTTTGGGGTGTGTGCTCTGACCTTCAGGAAAGTGGGCACATACCATCACTTGAATCACTGAAGATTGTTGATCCTGCCAATGTTAGCTCAGTTGAAGTGATTTTGGTGGACCTAAGGAGTGATCCCAGCTTGAAAGAGCTACTGAGTAGGATTCATTCTTTGTCATCCAGTTGCATAACCACAAAGGAAGTTGTTGACCAGCTTGCGAAGCTAGTTTGCAATCATATGGGGTGAGTACCAGAGACTTCTAGTTATGTGTTCAAGCAAATATGCATTTTTTAATTATGCTTTCTTGCCTTCTTAAGGGGTGCAGCTCTGAATGGTGGGGAAGAAAATTTGATTACCATCTGGAGAGAGTGCAGCGACGACTTAAAAGATTGTTTGGGGTCTGTTGTGCTCCCCATTGGTAGCCTGTCGATTGGACGGTGCAGACACCGATCATTACTATTCAAAGTATGTTCTAATGCTCTTTTATGAATTGTGTAATCTTTTGTATATGCATACAATACCTGTTTTTGCTGATCAAACAGAAAATAATTCAATATTTATCTTGCAGAAAATACTACCAGATATTTTTCATTGAATTCCTCATCTTTGAAAAGGAAAAAATTAATCTTCTCTCTCTCTCTCTCTCTTTTTTTTTTTTAAATTTCCTTGGGACTCCTCTTGTTGCCTGTCATTCATTTCGATGTCTCTTAACCCTGCTCATCAACGGACTTCATTGCGAAAATTATACCAGAGAGAGCACTACACGCCACAATTCTGATTACATATTCTTCCATTTTCACTAATCCAGACCTTTACAATATAAGTCGTTCCTGCTGGAAGGATCTTTAAGACATAGGAATGTAGGAAGTTAAACGCCTTCATTGGAGCACTGTTGCTACCACGGTACAACCCTCAGGTTTATTGGAATTGGGAGAACTTTAATCTTTTGGAAGATGTCGCAAGCTACATTTAATTTCCCCATGGGGGTAATGATAGCTCCACTAGACTTTGGTGTTTGGTTCTGCTGTAAGAAAGTTGATGGGAGGGAAAGGGGTGGGTGCAAGTGCAAAAGTGAAAATATTTTTGAGAATGTTCGGCTTGTTGTAGTTGGGACTGTTGATGAAGTTTGATCTTGTTGATGAACATTTGTCTATCTTCCTTCCCTTCCCACACTTATTTTTGTTGTTTTGTTGTTCTTTTGTCAATATCTGGGTTTACCAGTCTTTTCTAGAGATAAATAATTTGTTCCTGCTTTCACTATTGTTCGAGTGTTCCTTTTTAGCTGTATATGAGCCAGTTTTAGTTTACTTTCAAATGTGCATTTGAATAATTAGCATCTGTTGGATTATTGTTTTCACAGGTTTTAGCAGACAATATTGGCTTACCGTGTCGAATTGCAAAAGGATGCAAATATTGCAGTAGAGACGATGCGTCATCATGTCTTGTTCGATTTGGTCTTGACAGGTATATCCTGTTGCTTAGTACGCCAGTATTTTCAACCTTTTGTTCACTGTTGAATCACTATCAGAGTACTTACCTAGTTTTGGAAGAAATAGAGTTTGGAGGCATTAGATACGATGAATGGTTTAACAAAAAAGTTCAAATAAACATTGTATTGATGCCTTACGTAGTTTCCTTTGCACTTCAATGTAATGCTACAGTATACAAAATATGGTTAAAAAGATTGTGTCATATGTTCTGTATCCGTGTATAGCTGGTGATTGACTATCATGTTCATGTGAGTTCCAGCATGGTTGCAGTTCAATTGGTTTGAGGTGGACCGATGATATACACTTACATCAGTATGCATACCGATGTTTTCAGATGTATCCATATTATAATGATTTAATAACAAAAATTGTATTACCTATGCCTGTCAACTAAAGAAACAACATCTGGTATAACCCTCTTGCTGTTGATATCACAGGGAGTATCTTATTGATTTGGTAGAGATACCAGGATGCTTATGTGAGCCTGATTCCTTGGTTAACGGTCCTTACACAATCTCGATATCCTCACCATTGCGCTTGCCACGATTCAGGGAGTTGGGGCCTATAACTGATTTCAGGTCGCTGGCGAAACAGTACTTTTCGGACTTTCAATCACTTAATCTCGTATTTGATGAATCTTTAACAGGTAATAATCTTCAATAGTCTTCATGCATGTAACTACTGTTTGATATTTTAACCGGACATTTTAACCTTCACAATGATGACAAATGGATGAGCTGGATCTGATCCCGAATAGATACTATCGAATTTGAGATGGATATGAAATTGATTGGGTTGAATTCCGGTGGTTCTGATTTCTGTCACGAAAGTAGATGTGGATCTTAATAATCTTCCCTTGGGGTCTGTTTTATTAAGTGGATTGGTTGTATCAAGTCTGGATATCGGAAGTATTGTCACTGGTTCAAATTGGAGAGTCCAACTTTGAAATGTGAAGTGGTTTGAACCTAATTTGGGTGCTATTTATCATACTCTATGATTCATGTCACACCTGTTCCCAGTCCATCAATTTTTGCCCGTATATCTATATCCTTTTCGTGCCTCCCTTAATTAGATCCCAATGCATGCTTTCTCGATTTCTAAATGACATAATATAGTGGAGAAAAGTTCATTAGTGGTTAGGGTTTAGGTACTAGCCTAAGCATGTCTAATTCTGTATTTGTTCAATCCTATCCTTTGTCTTCTGGTACCTGAAAGGCATTCTCATTTATATTGGTGTATATGTGTTCTAAAAGCTACCAATATGAAAATTAACAAAATGGCTAAATAAAGTGTTCAATTGAAACCAAAAAACCACAGGTAGTGTGGGGGCATGTATTAATTGCCCTTCAAGTGTGGGGGCATGTATTAATTATTGCCTTCAAGTGTTGTCTGTTGTGTGGATACAAAAACTTTAATTGACAGTAGGTTTTGTGGATACTGATTAAACCATTTTGCGGAGTGAGGCTGTCAAGATTTTCCTGGATCCAGGGTTGTTTATTTGGCTACTAGTATTGAAGTAGGTTCATAGACAAGTAAATGCGTTTTTTATATGCTTATCCTGGAACCTGCCCTTTAGTGCATTGATTATTTGATTTTCTTTCTGCGGTTGGTTTCATTATGGTTTTTTCTTTAAATGTTCTCACAAAATTGAAAACACAGATCCAATTTTTTCCGTCGTTTAGCCTGATGTAGCTAGGTTCGGAGCCATTAGTTTCAGTGGGTACTCGATCAGATCCGAATGGCTCTGAACCACCCCAAGTTTACATGGCCTTGAATTAAGTTTGATGCTACATGGATCCTTTTATACCCATTCTAGAGCCAAACAAATCCATGCTTTTTGTTAATATACTCCCTCCGTTTTTTAATATCTGTTGTCCTCCAAATTTTCTCATCTTCACAATATTTGTCGTTCTAGCCTCAGAAACATAACTACCCTATGCATCTAATTAAATATTGCTTCTACTTTTATTGGGTTCTACAATATCTAATTAAACAATGCTTCTACTTTTGTTGGGCTCTACAATCAATTGTTTCATCTCTCTCAGACATCTAATTAAGTAATATTTTTACTTTTATTGGGCTCTTTTAATTGCTGTAGTTCTTTGTAGTAGACTTCCTTAATCTTTGTGTTATCCGCAGAACGACAGATATAAAAATGGGGAGGGAGTATAATGCATGATTACTTCTCATGTTATTTTGGTTAAAATAATACCTAAATATTGGTCTTTGACAATAATTAGTATCTCTGCACTTGAAAGCTTACCCAGATTTTGCTAAACTGTTACCATGGCTCCCAGTGATTCCTTCATGGAGCCATTTTTGGATCTGAGCCGGCGCCTTTTTGAAATAACAAAGATGAAACCATCTTATTCCGAACCATATAGGGCTGATATATGGCTTGATGCTGCGACTTATGGAAATTTATTTTTGATTGTCACAGCTGGGACTGTTATTGATGGAAAGGCTGCTGATCAATTGTATCCTAAGCAACCTGATGGTATTTCTGAGGATAGAGCCAGTGGTCAGCCAAGTGTAAGCGATCAAGAGGAAATTTCTTACATGCCACCATTTGCCCCAAATTCTTGGATAAAGGTCCGTGGTAAAGAACAGATGTTTTCCAAACCATCAAATGCAAAAGATGTTACAAGTCCGGGAGACATAGTTAAAAGCTCAAATGCTGTAAAGCTCATCCCTCCAGTTGGACACATGGATCAGCAACTTATTTCCCCTCTTGACCCAAGAGTAAATGCAAGTGGTAATGTGTTTTCTGAAAGTCAATTGTTTCACTCTACAAGTGAATTTTCCTTTGATGTCGAAGATCTGAACATTCCGTGGAGTGATCTTGCCCTGAAGGAGAGGATTGGAGCAGGTACCTCCTGCTTCTTGCTTTTTGCCCAACTTCATTGATTTATTTTGTCGGTTATGTGGGGGGCGAAAATATCCTCTTTATCTGGATAGCTAGCTTATAATGTTTCCTACCTTGACTTCCTTAGGTTCTTTTGGAACTGTACATCGTGCTGACTGGAATGGCTGTGTAAGATATCTATCCTTTAATTTATCGAAGATGTGAATTAATATTTGATTGCAAGTGCCTTAAAACATGCGGTTCTTGTGGTCTATTATATACTCCATGCACTTAATATGTATCTTCTGTTATGAGCATATAGTTCATAAACTGATTTCTTTCGATCTTCCTTTACGTAATCATGAAGAACATCAAATTTCATATCTTACAAGAATTGATACCTTCCAGGATGTTGCTGTGAAGATTCTCATGGAACAAGACTTTCATGCTGTACGATTCAAAGAATTTTTGCAGGAGGTAATTTTAACTTTCAATTTCTGCTCTGATAAACTTATTTTTTCTGTCTTTTGAGTTTTATCTGCATTCCTTGCTTTGTTCAGGTGGCGATCATGAAAAGATTGCGCCATCCAAACATTGTTCTTTTTATGGGCGCTGTAACAGAACCACCGAACTTGTCTATAGTAACTGAATATTTATCAAGGTATATGTAGTTAATTTTGATCTTCAGATGCTATAGTTAATTTTGATCTTCAAATGTTACATGTATTATTATTATTATTATTATTATTATTATTATTATTATTATTATTATTATTATTATTATTATTATTATTATTATTACTAGTATTGTTGTTGTTGTTATTATTATTATTTTTTATTTTTGAACGTCAAGTATTGTAACTACTATACAAACATCCTACATGACCTTACACCTCCACATTTAAAACACTTTATGTCTCCGCTAAAGACCTCCACATCTAAACCACCTTATGTCTCCGCCAAGGATCGAACCCTACACCTCCCTTGCACCACTCCAGCTCCCTTCCACTGCACCACCTTATAACTCCCTAAACTGTTACATGCATATGTTTATTCTAACAGCATGTGTTCATGTTTGGATCTCAGGGGTAGTCTGTATAGACTTTTACATAAACCTGGTGCAAGAGAACAGTTAGACGAAAGACGTCGATTGAACATGGCTTATGATGTTGTATGCACTTCAAGCCCTTCTACTGGTTGGATTCTTTGTTGAATCCACCCATCTCATTCCTTTGTCTCTTCTCCCTCTATTAATTCACACCCCCATTCTAATATTTTGGTGTCATTCTTCCTGTACAGGCGAAGGGGATGAACTATCTTCATAAACGCAAGCCTCCCATTGTTCATCGGGATTTGAAGTCGCCTAATCTTTTAGTTGACAGGAAGTACACTGTGAAGGTACAAGATTAAAACCTTATGTTATATACTGGCGTTCTTGATATTTTGAATCATGTTAAACATATCTGTTTTTCTTGTTATGATGGGTTAGTTGAACCTGATGTTTTTCTGACAAGTCGAAGTTGCTAGAATTAAGATTTGGGCATCAGGCATCTTTCATCAACTTTTATACATGTTTCCTTCTGCTACTTTTGGACTTGTACTTTATGGTAGGATAAATTGGCTGTAAACATGTTCTATTCAAGATTAGTGTGTTGTATCCTCAATTTGATTGAACCACCTTTATGGTAGGATAAATTGTCTGTAAACATGTTCTGGTTCGTTGTGTTTCTGGCCATATTAAAATTCAGCATCTGTGTTTATTCATTTTCATATTTTTTCTCTGGTGAAGATCCTTATGTTGTGATGTCTTCCATTAGGTCTGCGATTTTGGTCTGTCCCGTTTGAAAGCAAACACATTTCTATCATCCAAGTCTGCTGCTGGAACTGTAAGTTCAATTGCTAACATAAAGTGATCTGATTGATGCCTAAACTATTATCTGCTCTTTACTGAATAAGAGCATTATTAATACCATTATTATTTTTATTTTGTTTTTATCCCACTGCTAGCCTGAGTGGATGGCACCTGAAGTACTTCGTGATGAACCATCAAATGAGAAGTCAGACGTGTACAGTTTCGGTGTAATATTATGGGAGATTACGACACTTCAACAACCGTGGGGTAACTTGAATCCAGCACAGGTTGGTGAATTGTTTCTTATGTTATCTAGGGAGAGTTGCGATTCAGGTAGTGTTAACCTCTGAATGGCAAAAGATTTGAATACCACTTCAATGAGATAAATGAGAAATTGTGATTGACACATTTACGATATCTCGTAACAATTGAAAATTCATTTTAGAATTTGATTCAACTGTGGTCTTTCCTACCATTTGATGGTAATCTCATATGTGATGGAAAGTAGCTTTTTGAGAATTGTGGTTTCCTTGGTGAGTTATCTTTAAATGATATTGAAGAGAATGGACTCACTTATACCCTATCACCTGCAAAGTTGCAGATATAAGGGGATGTATGGCTTGTTATTTACATGTTATTTGGTGTAAATGTTGTAAATAACAATGTTTGTAACTGGGAGGGGGTGGAATGTAGGAAATATTAGAATGGGTGATTCTCTTTCACTGGATTCCTCAAGTGATGGTTTCTAATTCATGCCCTTCAAACAAATTCGTTTCTTTCTCCTCATAAGATGGCTATTGTTTTCATGTTATGTTCAATAGTATTGTGTTTAAGCTGGTTTTAATGGAGTATTACTCTCTGTTTCTTCAACCTTCCAGGTTGTAGCAGCTGTTGGTTTCAAGGGAAAAAGGCTTGAAATCCCGGCAGATTTGAATCCTCAAGTTGCAGCTATGATTGAAGCCTGCTGGATTAAGTGAGTTGCATTTGTTTTAGCTAATGCTGTTCTAGTAGAGATAACGGTGAACCTACATAATAGTTACAACATAAAAACTGGAGTATTATTTGTTTCATCACTGCAGTCTACATTCTTCTTCTTGCGCTCCTGTTCACATGTAACTTAAATGTAAACTGTATTGCTTATAAGCTAGTCATAGACATGAGTTAGCCCTGTATGTTCATGAAATTTGTTATTTACTAGTAGTACTTTCATAAGTTGACCAGTTCTAGAGTTTTATATATTTACTTTCTTTGAATCTATACATTGCAGTGAACCTTGGAAACGGCCGTCATTTGCCAGTATCATGGAATCTTTGAAATCATTAATCAAGGCTTTACCATCATCCCAGTCAGGTCGTGCAGAGTTGCATTAGCTCATGTGGAACTGTGGGCTGTGGAAACTCTATAATTTAGTGTCCATAACATTCTTCTGACCACCTGATTTCTGGCAGGAAAACTACTATCATTGTTCAAGGTTTGTCAATCTAGTTATATCTCTTTCTCAAATTCTATTGATCCTGTTCTCCAAGTCTTGTTTATGTAGCATTTGAAGTAAATTTTAGGTTCTGTACATCGTCATTTTAGGTAGCAAGCAAATCTTGTCTTTTAAGAAATTCATCTCCATTTACTTGATGGGGGACACTTGCCTTTTTATGGCCTGGGGAAAAACATTGGTTACACATGTCAAAAAAACTCAAACCAACTAAGCCTTTTATCCCAATAATAATATCAGGATAGAGTCACGCTGACTAAAGACATACAGATCCCACTTCCCACTTCTGATGTGCTCGTTTACAAGGAAAATAGGGGAGAGGAAGAAAAAGGATGGGGGGAAATGAAATTCAAGGGGAATACTTTTTAGGAAAAAGTTAAAGGATTTCCCTGTTTTGCTTGTGTTTGGCATCGGCTATAACTTTCCAGGAAAATTAGTAGCTATATATGGGAACATTTTTCCAAACTTTCCATTCAAGTTTATAAAGGATCTAAGATAGCATGGATATTATTCCCTATTTTCCGCAAAATCTCTATACTTTGTTTTCCAAATTCCAACCATGTACTAAGCATAGACAATTTAATTTTCCCCTTTTTCCTTGTAAACAAACACAGCAGTACGCTCAAATCCTGTGCGCCATCAGATATAACAATGAGGCAACTGGACATCCAGTGGGGGTTTTTGTGGATGCCTTGTTCATCTTTAATTTAATCCTTCAATTTTATTTTGTTTCTCTTTGCTCATTGGCTGTTATGACCTTTTAGTTATGTTAGTTCACATTTCATTCTTCTACCAGCATCCTGTTAAGTTCTTTATTATTACGTCTTAGAACAGAATCATGTCTTGTTGTATTTATATATTTAATCAAGTCATTCACGAAATCATTTGCCAACAGCCTATGCATTTGGAGTCACCCTTGGAAACTAAAACAAGGTCATGCAGTAAATGCCTCTTATTTTGGCTGCATTTGCCTGAAACCCTGAAGCTACTGAGTTATACATTTTGGTTATCTGGGATGGAAAAAGACGGGGCTTGAAGGGGGTGTTAACTCCGGTGCTAATAGATTTTGGCTGGGGATGAGTATTTCAGTCTTTAACTAACATATCTTTCATTTAATATTCTGCAGGTGTTGATGTACATAATATAGACATATATGTATCTGAAGACTGATTTTTTGTGAAGCTCAGGAAAGCCATCATCATTTAGGAGTAAACTTTGAAAATCTTCATTTTCTTTTCAAGTTATTTGAGAATTGAGAATATGTTTACTGTGCGAATCTTTTGTGACCTTTGGAAATATAAATACTTGTGCGTATATGTAGCAATTTGTACACTAGAGAAATATTTATTTATCGTATATAAAATGTAAGCATGAATTGTTTATGTTTATTATGGTAAAATGTCACATTGCATAAGTCAATACGCCAGTTATGGTTCACTTAACTTCTGGCTCTTGGTAACATAATTCATGCATCTCAGAGCTTTTTTAGCATTCAAATTGTAATTTAACATTCCGAGCAGGATTATGATTCTTCAGCTAGGGAATAAAATATATTCATCCATATGCTGGAGAGGATAACGCTCAATTTTTAAGGTCATGATGTCTCATTTTCAGTAAATATACACAAACATCACAATCATAAAATAACACTTTGACTACGGTTAAGTACATTAATAATAAATACTCCATTTGTCCCGCTATAAATTATTCACTTTGATTTTTTCGGTCGCTCTCAACTTTGAATCTCGATTAATCTTAAACTATAATGGTAAAATGTTAAAAAAAATTATATTATGAAAATATAGATACTAAATTTTCATAATATAATTTTATTAAATATTTTATTAAGAGTAATCGGGAGTCAAAATTCGAAAAATATAGAGAGACAGAGGGAGTAGCATTGTTTTGGTCACATGTTCCTTCCTTTAAAGTACTTCATTAAGCTGTAAATAGTTTTTGTAATAGGAACAATTACATAAACACTGCTGAGAGGCCCGAGAGTCGAAAGTCTTAATTACAGCAGGTTTAGTTTTCCTACTTGTTTTGTCTTGTTTTAAATTTTTAATAATACTACTAGGCACTTAAACACTACTTTGACAATGGTTAAACATGCCAACTCCAAATATTTTTGGGCTCGACCAAAACACAGTAAAATGAGATAAGATCCTCTTGAATCCGATCAATTCACGGCCACTGCTAGCAAACCTGAATCCTTGCACAAAATTGACTGATCAAAGAACGTAATGCTGTAATGCTGGGTTAAAATTATTCAGAATCCGGCTTCTGCTTCTTCTCGCTGGGATTATCACCCTCACTCTTCATCATCTTAGCTTCTCTTCGTTCTCTCTTCATTCCCTTAGCCGTGTAAGGAAGAGGAACACTCCCAACCTACGCACCAAACAAATTTTCTGGTAAAGCTAAAATTCAAATATGAGGGACGACAAAAGACTGCAATGCGTAACACAACACAAATGCTCAGAAAAATAAAGGAACAAAGCAGCAAACATTTCATGGCTCCGGCACATCTTTACATTAGGCAACAAGGTCACAATGTATAATGAATACATGGACATATAAGCAAGAACGAGAAGCATAGGAAAATAAATAGACTATTTAAAAAGATGTTTTGGTGTGATTTCAATTACTATCTAAAGTAGATCCTTCTCTAGTTTTGCCATTCAGACTCATTCTCAGATGGTGGCACTGCAATAACTGAGAGGAATCTCATTTTTTATTTTATCTTTTAAATGATAGACCCTAAACCAAACCCAGCAGGCTAAAATGTTTATGCTCCATTAGAGCCAGGGCAAGTAAGCAAGATAGTTGCAAGGTTTTGGCATTGTTTAAGATCAAATGATTAAGAGTTTGTAAAAGTCAAGGAAAAAGTTCCCTTCAGAACAAGAGAAGCACTTAAATACTGCAGCGCAAAGTTTTAGAAATTGAAGTTCAACTAAAACATCAAGATAGAGAAGTACCTTTTGATCTGGGATATAAATCTTCCCGATTTTGCCTTCAATAATATCCTTGCTAACATTTTTCTCCTGAAAATAGAAACAGAGTTCGAATTATGAGAATTTACTCAGCGTGTGGGGAATACCTGACTTAAGAAGGTAGGTGACAGGTATCAAACCTTTTTCTTGGTCAACTCAGGTGCTTGTTTCATTGCTTCCTTCCTCACACTATCATCAGGAAGACGGTTTCTTCGCATCACCATGTCCATAGACGGGCCAACCTCAACCAATTCCATCTTTGGTACTACAGTGCCGGACTTTTTAAGCCGCAATGCATAATGAGAGAAGAATATCCTATTTGAAGACAAAGCTGTGCAGACATACACACGGTCTAGTCCCGCCAGGTTCAAGTTTGTAACAGCCTGCTCAAGTTATTTATCAATTATCATCATAAAGCTGCAGACATTTAAAAAAAAAAAAAACAAGGCACGAGAAAAAACTAAAATGTAAGGACAGACCTCTCCACGGAAAAGATCAAGCAAGACTTCCTTCAAGTGCTTCAGTTCTTCTACATTTTCAAAAGCTTCTCCAATGAAAGCGAAGAAAGGCTTTGTCCCAATAAGAGGAGCCACTTTCTTGTCATATGAGAAAGAGTCCATGCTTCTGAAGTTTTCAATGCCAACTTCTACAAGGTCATATATGTGGTGATCATATGTTCTTCCAATTACGAGGTTGTGAGGCCTCTTCTTTGAGTGGCAACCAAACTGCACACAAGAAATGACAACAAATCAGCAAACCAACAACAGCTGTCCGTATATTATGATAAATCATGATCAAGTAGGGGTAAGGATAGTTTTTGAAGAGGCGTAGTAGTGAAATTAAGTTCCTATTCTTGCTGACACGTGGCAATAAATTCAAAACTAGACAACCATTGGAAACAGATATCATAAGACATAACACATGATTAAAAAAAAGAGTGCAGAGAGATAGCAAAGGGCTTTGAAACATATATAAATGAAATCAATTGACCTTATGATTCCAATGGCGGTGCTAACCTAGTATATCATATAGCCTAAGTAAACCACTGGAAGGTGCTAGTTTACATGCACAAAGTTTGGCAGTCTAGCAATAAGAATGCAAATAGTGGACAATACACATACCACTTCAGTAGAAATCCATATGTAGTATACACTGTATAATACATAGATGTCAGATACACTTGAACAAATAATGAGGTTATATAGTTGCAAGTATTCTTGATATCAATCCTAAATTGCATTTTTTAAAATTAAAAAAAAAGAGAGAATTGAATGAATGAACACATTCTGTTCATTCCACTCTTCATTTTCAGACTATGGTAGACACCTAATTTTCTCTAAAGGCATGTACCATAATAGCTGAAACACACACAAAAAAAAAAAAAAAAAAAAAAATTATTGATGTGGAAGAACCAATTAAAACAGTGTGAATTAAGGAACCAACTTAAGCAGTATGAATCATTACACTTCTGGTGCAGAGAATAGCCTAATCAGTAAATTGACCGAGAGTGATAAGCTCAAACCTAGACAAGTAACAAACACTTAAATGTATATGTATAGCTTCCTACCCATTCTATGCAAAGCTAAATGAGGTCACCTTCAAACAAAATTTCATACAAATTAAGTGCCATTCAACCCAAATTAACACACAAAATTAATTTTAAAAAAAAAGTGAGATAAAATTTAATATTATACAAAAACATACCACAAATATGCTGCAATCTGTTTTGAGGGAGAAAAACTCGAGAGAAGTCTCACCGCCGCTCTCAAACGGCCTAATCTTATCATTTTTGCGCGTGTACCTCACCGAAGTGTCTCTCTTCAGGTGATATAACTCTGTCAACACCGAATTCAAAACACCGCTAGTTTTAGTTCCTTGAAGTATCAGCGTCTTCTTCCCCGTTTCGACCTGTATTCATTCATCATAAGGAGATCAATAGACCATAAAAACAATCATATTTCGATTAGCAAAACAAACAAAAATAACATGGATTAAGAATCTTACGAGCTTAGGAGCACGCTTTTCGAGCTCACGCCTGATTCTGCCCTTCTTAGGAGTCCTTACTCTGAGCGGCGGAGCCATTATTAGGATTTACAGAGAAGGTTTCAAGTGTTGAAGATGGTGAATTGTCGAGACGAGGCGGCAAGGTTTTGGTAGGCAGTAGAAGGCGAAGGTTATACTCAAATTAGACATGGGTTTAGGCTTCTCGTGGGCTTTTTGGGCTACCATAGATAGTACTGCTACTGGACTAAAAAATCTGGTGCCGAATTGGCCCAACGAGCCCATAGTAAATTTGGCCCAATGCTTCGGGTTCTTGGGGATTTCATAAGTTTTTGCCCACATTTCAGCCATATTGTTAAGAGTTTAATTGTATTTGCAGGCGAGAAACAACAATGTGGAATCAGAAGCCGCCCCTAGTGGAACTGATGCAACAATTTGAAGTGGTTTCAATCAAGTTCATCTATTGTGAAAGTACTACAGTAGCTCTTAGTTCACTTGAGCGTTGTAAAAGAGGAAAGACACTAAGTACGATATTCTAGAAAATCTTGTATAAAGTGTAGGCCTCTAAATGCAATTTTCTATTACTTCGAAAAGGACCATAAAGAAGACATCCACTGGAAAGAGCTCATACATCTGAAGAACTGAAGACAAGGAGAATTTGTCTCATCATAAACCTTAGTCCAATACCTTGAAGAAATAGGCTTTATGAAATCAAGTTTCTCAAGAGACGTCTGAGACGACAAGGATTTTGAGCATTGGATGCATAAAGGCTCATAATTAAAGCCTTATTTGTGTTCGTTGAGACAAGAGGACAAATATAGTATATAGTGCATTAAATGTTCAAACAAAAAAGATGCCTGAGCAAAAACACATACTCCCTCCGTCCCAGAACAGTTGCACCATCTTGCCATTTTGAACGTCCCGTTAGAGTTGCACAATTTCATTTCTTTGCCATATTTGAACATGGTTATAATAATTTTATATTCCATCAACACATTTTTGTGGACACAAATCCTCCATAAAGTAAAAGCAACACCCACTATCAATATAACTCAATATTTAACTCTTCTCCTTATTTTCTGTGCCCAAAATCAAATGGTGCAACTGCTCTGGGACGGATGAGTACACTACAAGAAAAATTGAGTTTAGTGACGCTCCCATGCGTCGCTAAACCCATTTGCGACCCATAGAAATTGCGTCGCTAAATGGCGAGGCGACACATGGGCCATGCGTCGCTAAATTTCTATGGGTCGCTAAATTAGCGGCCCATGAGCTATGGGTTGCTAACTTCTATGTGTCGCTAATTTCTGGAAAATTTTATTAAAAATAAATTCTCTTATTTCCTAGGTTTCGAACCTAGGACATCCTTACCCAACACCTTACTAACCCAACACCCTTACCGCTCGACTATCAATACTTGTGATAATTCTTGTATAAGTTCTAGATAATATATAGTTATTGCTCTACATAGTCACTTCCATATGTTTATATTTATAAACTGTTTATATCTTCATACGGTTTGAGAGATCTCAATTACTAAGTGGACTATCTAAGGAATAGGTCACTAAATTTTAATTTTTTTATTTATTTCTTAACGGTTGAGTTACTTAGACACTAATAGTTTATTTTTGAACGGTTGGGGTTACTTAGTTACGGACTTCAGTTTTGGTGTTATTTTATATTCTTTGTGCACTCCTTATTTCTTAAGTGTTTTTTTTCTTTTAGTTTTGTAGGATAGTGTTACGTTTTGATGTTTTTCATGTTTCAAGCACTTAGGTACGAAACTGTGATTTTGAGCTTAAAACGCTACAAAGTGATCTTGTTGAAGTTTCTCGATCTCCATGGATATGTTCGTGAGTGACCGTAGTTCGATTTAAACCAAGAATTTCATTTGGGAAAAACTTAGACTTACCTTAGAAGCACATATTCAGAAGTTCGGATAAAGGTTTTGGAGTCGTTCAAGTGTGCAAGATTAGTGCAGTCTAGCCATTTCATCCATAACTCCTTCATACGATATTGAATCAACCTGAAATCAACGTCCACGCGTAGATAACTCAACGAGGTATCCAACGGTAGGTTATGCGCACCAATCTGATAACAGATGAGCCCTATAGCTCCAGTTGAATGTGAGGAGACCCACCTGAAAATTATGCAGTTTTTGCGACCCATAGCCCATGCGTCGCTAATTTTGGCGACCCATAGCCCATGCCTCGCTAATTTGCGTCACTAATCTCAGGTTTTCTAGTAGTGATATCTATGAAAAGATGATAGTAATATTTCAGTACTATATTCAGGATATCGATAGCTTGACTATCACAAAGCTCAACGGATACGATCCAAACAACTTCATTTCCAGCTATAAATGTCAAACACTTAGAAGTTAGAAGACTGAAACATGAATATTGAAAATAAATAGATGTTGACTACATAGAGTATTAATGTATGTTGAAAAATTATATTAATATTTATGAAATAGGAGAATATCTTAGAACATATTTTTTCAGCTCACTTAATCTCCAGCTTACTATATATTGCGGCAAGAAAAGCTCATGAGATCTAGGTAGCATGAAAGTTGTAAGTGTTTTGATCCTCAACAAGTTTTTGACAAAAAGAGAAAGAGGAGAATCAATAGATTAAGTATCCAAGATTCATTCTCTAGAACATTTGTCACAAATTTGGATCAGTAAGAAAAGTTGTTGCCCACTGAAAAGTCTGTTAGACTACAATTTATTAAGAGCGTACCGTATATGTGAATAAGTTATAAAGTGACTCTATGATAATAAAACTCCTATACAACTCACCAAATGACATGGAGCAGAGGGAGTACACTGTACACTCAACTGGGACGTTAATGAAGAGCTCAAGATTGCAGAAACAAAGGAAGTACTTAGTTTGGGAGGAAGATCTCAAGATTGCAACATCAAAGGAAGTACGGAGTACTTAATTTCAAGGTTGAGGAACAACTCAAGGAATCTGAGTACATGAAGTACTTTTCTAGGTCCGAATGAGCATAACATAAATTATTTGTATTATAAAAAACACTTCCTCCATTTCATTTGTATCTTACTAAGTCGTAAAAATTATCAATTTTAAGAAATAATATTAAAGAATTGGTTTCTATGAGTATTTAATTGTAAACGAGTGATAAAGTGTAATAGAGAGTGATAAAGTGGTTATAGAGAAGAAGATATACATAATAAAAAATTGATAAGTGGGTTGAATTTTTTTTCATATTTAAATTAGTAAATTTGTAAAAAAACACTTAAAATAGGAACCTACTACTAGTAATTTATTAATAAAATGGAGAAATTAATAAATTTGAACGGATGAAAATATATTTTGTGACTCTTCTCTTCTGTTCATGTGATTAAATTAAAAAACGGCCAGCCGTGAATTTAGTCAGCCCTAGGTCTTGTCAATGTCCAAAACACGGTCCCAAAATGAGTTCTTATTTGACCCGCTTGTCCTAATTTGTTCCATTCACACTCAAGAGATGTACGTGTTCTTTTCAATGACAAAAATCTAGATTGTGATAAGCTTTTTGAATTCAATTTGAGTAAATGTAACATGAATTTTCTTTTTATCTAGAGAGTTGTACTTTTACGATGACAACAATATCTATCATTGTTTGTTCTATGTTTTTTTTTCCCTTCTCTTTTTCTAAAATCTCTCTCTTTGAAACTTAGCTAGGGAGAGTGATTGATGGATAAGTATTTAAGTAGTTCATTAGTTAAAAAAGAGTACTTTTCATTAGATAAGTTTCCTAGCATTCAGACTCACACGCCGGCAAGGAATAAAAGTACTGTAATTTGATCCGAACATATTAAACAAACAAACGTTTGCATGTTTAGTGATGCGCGCAATCAGGACGTGTCTATACTATTAAGGATCCCATGCACCACAGATTAAATGTAAAAAACAGATGCTAGTGATTTGTACTAGTGCTTTTTAGTGGTCGTTTATATCTGACATATTATTTAAATTTATTTGTCCGGTAAATTAAAGCCTCATTTTACCTAGCCCATTAATTTAAAATTTAAACTGCACTTAAATCATTTTTGTTAGAATAAGTTAGTATATCAATAAATAGCATGCGGCTTTTTTAAATTTAATCAAATTGAATATACGAATCAATATAAAATCCTCGTTTTACCCTTTCATACAAGTATATAATAACATAAAATTACTAGTACGTATATAATTAAATATGTGATATTTGATCCTATATATTTTGTTACAAGAGTAATCCACGGTCGGAGAAAGCATTAACGAAGCCACATAGGGGGGCACAATATCGTTCATTGACTATACTCGTACTACCTAGGATTCTTTGTTTAGTCTCTCAATTAACAAGCTTCTGATCACATAAAGGGCACAATATCGTGCATTAACGAAGCCTAGAGGGGCACAAGATTCCAACACATGCAATAAAGAATCACACTACTAACTACTCCTCGATTCGAAACTAAACTTACTTTTTTTAAAGTTGATTTTTTTTAATTTTTCACCACAAACTACTCATGTATTACACAATCAAAAAGATATAATAAAATTATATTATAAAAGAAAATTAAATATAATTTTCTAACATAACCCTATTATATACTAATTATGTGTAATATAGAATTAATTTGCGGTCAAAGTAAAAAAATAAATCAACCTTAAAAATTTTAGTTTGGAAAGGGGGAGTAATAATTGTAGGTTACACAAATACACAATCTATCTATCTATATAATAAAGGAGAAAGATTTCAAGTTTTCTCCTTAATTCATGCTCTTATTTTTGACATGTGTCATAATCTTCTATTCCTATTGGTCCATTATTTTATTCTTGTCACATGTCTTAAATCTATTCATCTAATTTACAATTATACATTTCATCATATATATTCATTATTTTTATTTTAATATCATCATTCTCAAATAAATATATACATATTAAAAAATAGATATTATGTTCAAAACGATTGTTAATATATATTATTAATTCATGCTCTTATTTTTTACATGTGCCACAATCTTCTATTCTTATTGGTCCATTATTTTATTCTTGCCACATGTCTTAAATCTATTAATCTAATTTACAATTCTACATTTCACCATATATATTCATTATTTTTATTTTAATATCATTATTCTCAAATAAATATATACATATTAAAAAATAGATATTATTATGTTCAAAATAATTTTTAGTGTATATTATGAATTAAAATTATTTGGCATTATTATGAAACACGGATACTAAAAGTAATTTAGTTTTGCTATTTGTAAAAAAATTAATATAAAAAATATAGAAAGATTGAATTAAAGAAATTGTGCAAGTAAATAATTTTTCTATGTTAAAAATAAAGATCACGTAGATTGTGAATTGTTTTTTTAAGTCTACTATATCCTCAGAGTGCGGAGTCACAAACTCGGCTACTTGGCATTATTATGAAATATGTATACTAAAAGTAATTTAGTTTTGATATTTGTAAAAACATTTATATAAAAATCTAGAAAGATTGAATTAAAGAAATTATGCAAGTAAATAATTTTTCTATATTAAAAATAGAGATCATGTAGATTGTGGAATTTGTTTTTGAAGTCTATTATATCCTCAGAGTGCTGAGTCACAAACTCGGCAAAATATTCACCCGTCGCAGTTAATTATTCAACTTACCCTCCATAGACGGGTCGGCTATAATATTGTATCTTCACATTTATTTATTGTATCTATGCACTTAACATATAATTTTATATATTACAAAGTTCAGTTATTTTTCTTCACACATTTTTTTCTCCAAAATATTTTATTTGTATAATTATTTTTCAATAATTTTATTTTTTTGTATGAATCATTTTAATATTATATTTAGTACGAAAAGTATTTAAAATTTATCTTAATATATTTGTATATCTATTAAAGGAGAATATTAAACTTCCTCCATAAAAAAATTATTCTAGGGTAATAGGGTTGGGCTCGGACGGGTAATACGGATTTTGGGTTTAGGATATGATGATTTATTAACATCCCAATCTCCCACAAGATAATTTTAATATTTTTTCTAACATTTTCTTCTATATTAAAATTTAAAACATTATTCATCCTTATGTAATCGTAACCCAAATATGTATATATTCTACAAAGAAAGAAGTTTTCATACTTCTTCCTTCAACCACATGGCATTTTCAACTTCACTTTATGTCCATTTTGATTGGTCGAATATTTTTCACATAGTAAATTGTCTATTTCACAATAATTCCAAATATTAATTAATTATGTTCGACAAGTATCTTTTGCAATACTTTATAAGAACACTAAATGCGTTCGACAGGTCTATTCCACAATACTTTAAAATACTATTTGCATTTGTTTGGTCTCTTCCTCAATACCTTAGAACACCAACTGTATCCGACGAGTCTATTCACAATACTGTAGAACACTATTATGTTCAGCGGGTCTATTCGATAATTC
Organism: Plantago ovata; assembly: GCA_028274465.1. Classification (NCBI taxonomy): domain Eukaryota; kingdom Viridiplantae; phylum Streptophyta; class Magnoliopsida; order Lamiales; family Plantaginaceae; genus Plantago; species Plantago ovata. The sequence goes on along the minus strand of CM051455.1, from coordinate 28,593,295 downwards.
TTTGAATCACGAACTGTATTTGGGTTTATTTCTCAAATTAAACTTCATATGTAACGACCCGACCAATCCGGCCGGCGTGGTTACTCCTGGACGGACCCACACACGTCTCAACAGTATGATATTGTCCGCTTTGGGCCTGAGCCCACACGGATTTGCTTTTGGAATCACCCAAAAGGCCTCATACCATGTGAGAGTGGTGGTCTAACATATATATACCCTTTATTCCAATCACTCTTAAGCGATGTGGAATGCGGGGCATTACAAACTACCCCCCTTAAAGCCTCGACGTCCTCATCGAGGGCCTTAAGTGGTGGGGGTGACAGACTGACAATAACCTTTACCAACCGTCCACCCGGTGCGGGCTTTGGGTTGGTCTAGGCTCTGATACCATTTGTAACGACCCGACCAATCCGGCCGGCGTGGTTACTCCTGGACGGACCCACACACGTCTCAACAGTATGATATTGTCCGCTTTGGGCCTGAGCCCACACGGATTTGCTTTTGGAATCACCCAAAAGGTATCATACCATGTGAGAGTGGTGGTCTAACATATATATACCCTTTATTCCAATCACTCTTAAGCGATGTGGGATGCGGGGCATTACATCATACCACTAACCGTGATTGACGGGACTATTCCGCAATACATTATAACACTAATTGCGTTTGACGGGTCTATTTGGCACTACATTATAACACTAACTGCGGCCGGCGGTCCTATTGACAATACTTTAGAACACTAATTGTATTTGACGAATCAATTCCGCAGTACTTTAGAACATTAATTGTGTTCGGTGGGTCTTTTTGATAATGCATTAAACACAAACTTTAGAACAATAAATTCAGTTGGTGGATTTGTCCGCAATACTTAGAACACTAATTGAATATGTTCGACGGGTCTACTTCACAATACTTTGGAACACTAACCGTGGCCGACGGATTTATGACACAATACTTTAGTACACTAATTGTGTTCGATAGGTCTATTGCACAATACATTAGAACACTAAATTTATTCGCAATACTTTAAAACATTAATTGCGTTTGATGGGTCTATTCAACAATGTTTGAACTACATCTGATGGTATTCCGCAATACTTTAGACCACTAATTGCGGTTGACGGGGATATTCCACAATAGTTTAAAATACTAATTGCGTTTGACAGGCCTACAATACTTTAAAACATTAATTGTGTTCAACAGATCTATTCACTAATACTTTAAAACACGAACTTTAGAACATTAGATGCGACCAACAGCTCTATCTCGCAATACTCGAGATACGTTCGACGGGTATATTCGCCAATACTTTAGAACACTAACTGTGACCGACATGTCTATTTCACAATATTTTAGAACACTAGCTATTTTCTAGTGGTCTGTTGCACAATACTTTAGAATACTAATTGCGTTCGACGGGTCTATTCACATTACTTTAGAATATTAACCGCATTTGACATGTCTATTTGGCAATACTTGAACTATATTTGACGGGTATTCCGCAATACTTTAAAACACTAACCTCGATTTACGACGCTATTCCATAATACTACAAAACACTAATTGCGTTGGAAACTCGACGGGTTATTATTATTTGTAAATTTACTATTTCCCGTCGAAACTCGACGGGTTATTTACTGAAATATGAATCATCACAATTATCGAAATGCAGTATTAATTAACCAAAGTGGTAATTAGGCGGTAAATCTTTAAGCACTGCAGTAGTATTACAAAGTCGAATCATATGGGAGAAGTATGTTTTTGTACAACACAGTAGGAGTATGTAAGTTATACTTTAGTGACACAAACAAACACTAAGAGTCATAATACCTAACGGGCTAACTTAACTAGCTAGTGCGAAAGTCTGCAAAATACACCATACAAGCTCAATTGCTACTGCAATGGAAAACTTATGTACAGCCACAATGAACAAGCACAAATTTGATGAACACCAACTGTAAATATATATATATATGCATGATATTATAATTAATTATAGGCCAATATATACCCAAAAACATGACTTTTATAATGCAAAAAGAAAAAAAAAAGACCAAATTAAGTGTCTTAATAATTAAGGCTTCTGGTGTTGTGTGTAAATGTAATCCAAGTGAGCTTCAGCAACCATTCTTCTCCTCTGACAATCCTCATCTTTATCTCCACATTTCTCCAATCCCATCATCTGTGTAGATAGAAAACAATATATGATCATTTCATTTAGGTAAAGAAAGTTGCTATATATATAGTACTGATGATGTATATCGATTGGCACCATTATAAATTCATATGAGAACAATTAAGTTTCTTGCTTACATTGAAAAAGTCATCATCTTCTTGCAAGGTGATCTCCTTTGGATTTACAAGTGGTATTTCACCTATTAGATAGAATAGGGAGATTAGTGTTTTGGTACAAGACTCAAGAGCGAGCTGTACGCTACATAGTTTAAGAAATAGGAACATTTACAGAAATTGAAGTACGTACCTTGATGTAAAGGATGAAGGCGAGCAGATGTAGAACTAGATAACAGAAGAAAGAGAGAGACTGTAAGTAGTAGTGCTGCTGTTTTACAAGATTGATTCATCTTTTTGTGTCTTTCTTTGCTAGAGCTGAGCTGAGTGATAGATAGATCAGAAAGGAAATTCTTTTTTGCAAACTTAAAGATTAATCAAGAGAGAGAGAGAGGGGGGTAGCATTAGTATATATTATGTGGAAATAATAGTAGTGTAGTACTAGTGATTGATTAGAAAATGTTCAACTGCAGGGGCCGAGTGTTTTATAAGTACAACATACTTCTGTCCAGCGGCTACATATTTATACACTACCTTGATAACTTTTTCGGCTAATTGAACTTCAAACCTGTACCAAAAGTCAAAATGATTGTGATACCCCCACTACCACATTCTCATTTAACATCCATTGATTGATATTGAGTCGAATAACTAGTAAGTAGTAAGTAGTACTTCATCCTACTCCGGCAAGGGTGGTTCAGTCGGTTAAAAAGGAATATAATATATTTTTAGTCACATGTTCAAATTAATTGAAAGTGAATTTTTGAAATTTATACATTCTCAGTCGAGTTTGTTGCCATTTGTTAGAGTTTAACATGGCTTACATGATCTGTAGACTATTAAATAGATCGTGAAGTTTACCCAATGCGCGGTATTGTTAAGAAAAAAAAAAAGAAGCAGACATACTCTCATAATTTCCATGGAAGTTTTGGTGATTTACAAAACATTGTCCAAGCCGTATGGTTAGTCCCGACCAGGGGCGAACGCAAGATTTTTAGTCAGGGGGAGCAACAATTTTGTAACGTAATTTTTGTATCTAAAATTTAGTATTGAAAATAACTAAATTTAATTAGGGGTGATTTTTTTTTAAAAAAGAATTGTTTTTATAAGTAACACATAAAGTCAAATATTTTTAAAAAATAATAATTATTCAACATCATGCATTCAACTTTCAAATGTATACGTTAAATAAAATGTGATGAAGATGGAAAATTTAGATATGTTTCAAGGAAAAAGGAAAAAAAATTGCCTCATCATGATATTAGGAGTTAAAAGGAAGAAAAATGTAAATAGAAAAGTTAAAAAAATATTAATAAGTTTGAAAGAACAAGATGAAAGTATGAGTCACAATTGAGAAATATATAGAAAGAGGAAAATAGAAAGGGAGTAAACGAAAAAAAAAAACTGTCAACTTGAAATTAAAAGCAAAAAAAGAAGGAAAATGGAAGGAGGAGTTAAAAGGAAGAAAAATGTAAATAGAAAAGTTAAAAAATATTAATAAGTTTGAAAGAACAAGATGAAAGTATGAGTCACAATGGAGAAATATATAGAAAGAGGAAAATAGAAAGGGAGTAAACGAAAAAAAAAAAAACTGTCAACTTGAAATTAAAAGCAAAAAAAGGAAAATGGAAGGAAGGAAGTTGAGGAGAATCGAACCCAGGACCAATTGTTGATCAATTGTTTTGACGTAATACTTACGCTCCACGCGAGAGCCATCAGGCCAAGAAATACTACTTTATGAATTTAACATAATGGGTAGAATAATATATTAACATTCAAAATCCAGGGGCAGCAAGTGAGGCCCCTTGCGCCTTACTGGGCTCGCCCCTGGTCCCGACTGGATACACACGTCTCGTCTCATATTGTCCGCTTTGAATGAATAAATATTTTTGAGTTTTTTGAGTGAAGCAAGTTCAAATAGTATCAGATCAGAACGTCCCAAATTCAACGTTGTTGAAGGGATAGATGGGTGGTCCTGTGACAGAATTTTACAATTACTTGAAACATCACAAATTTAAAGGGTACATAATGTAATACACCACACAGCATGCATGAGTGAGAGGGATTGGGAATTTGGGATGAATCATTAGTCATAACATATACAATTAATAATTTCTACATCCTGGGAATATGCATATTATTGCACATGATAAGATAAAAACAAAGGGAATCTTCTTATATTAACATAAAAATCCACCTCGCTCAAGAGTTCGTGTACCTACAAAAACACAGATTACCATGTGCCGTTGATAAGATCTTTATTACACCTAAAAAAACTTTCAACTTTAACGTCCGAGAGTTAAGGATACCGAAATACCACATGAGAGGTTAGAGATTCGAATCCAGAGATATAAGATGGTACAATTATAATTGGAGTTATAAGGTTGGTATATGTGTATTTGCCATTTGGAACTACAAGGTGGTAAAGAAGTAGTATAGAAGTAGAAGTATGGTAATTAGATTTAATGTTACATTAAATAAAAGAATCCATGTTGGGTCAACAGAAAGTTGCGAACTCCGGCTTGACGAAGTTGCCACCTACTCCGCTGTCCACCAGAACAACTCCCGGATACCCAACAATCATGGCACATAATCTTAGCCTGTCCAATCGGTTAACAAAATTCATGTTGGGTAGTTGTCCTTGGATTTCTCCTACCGTAGCCTACGCCCTCCTGTTTCTTGCTTTTCTTGGACCCCGCTGACTGTCGCCCTTCAATGGTACAATGACTCTTTAGCAACATCAAGTGTGATAAACTAGGTCCTTCACCCTTGCCACGTGTCTCCGGTGTAGTCATCCCATTGTCCTGACAGCTCACAACCTCTTCCTTGTTGGCGGTGCTTCGATGGTGTTCACCTCCAACCCAGTGTCCTTCTCCACCTTGAGTATGATAAAACGCAAAGAGAAAAAAAATGAGAAGAGAAGTATGTTGGGACTTGGGATTTTGAGAAAACTTCAAGATTATGCTGCAACAGTTCGCCTTGTAATGTGCAAACTGGACGTTCTCCGATGGAAATTGGCTCAAAAAGGGAAGATGGCTCGCATTCGTGCATGAACGGAACAACAGTAGAAGAAATTAGAGCATCAGACGGAGAAGAAATGGCGCCATCATATAGAAGAAAGATAGAATTGAGTTTTTCGCGAAGCAACTTTATTCATCCGACAAAACGTAAAGAGAAAAAGATATAATCTGCTCAGCTTATATACTGCAAAACCAGACAGAGTCATGGGTCTTTAGAATTATAAGCTAAATAGAGTTTGAAAATTCTACTCGTCTTTATCTCCATGAATGAAAGTCAGACTTTATCCACAAATACTGTCAAACAGTAATAAATACTTAACTTCTAGATACTTCCCAATGGAGTCCAACCGTCCTCTAACTAGCCATATTTAGAGCGGTGAGAAATCCCAACAAAGTATCAAATGCCTTGGACGTGTGTTGAAAAAATGAATCTCCTTCTACTATATATATTTCTGACCAAGAGGTTCCATTGAAATTGGACAAAGTACCCTTCAGAAAGGTTACTATGAATAGTTAGAATTCATACACTTTTACAAAGCAACCAATCACCAAAAGTTACAAAAGATTCGCCACCTTTGTTGCCATTGAACAGGTGCGAACTGTATACATCTATTCACCAAAAGATATATTGTTTTAGTTGCACAGGTGCATGCTCTCAATGTGGGTCCAATATTGAGTTTTGGACATTTTGGGCTATTTCCATGTTGGAAACTTTGTGAAATCATCAATGATATACTAATTGAAATGGTCTATTTGTGTCATAATTTTTCATTTAATTGAGTATCTACACTAAACACATTCCCACAATGCCACATGCATTTTTGGTTGTACATTTCAAATCTCATTTGTTTTTCCAATGAATTTTAATATAGTGAACCTTACTGTATTAGAATGAATTAACTCATTCATGTATTAATCGATACACTATATGCATTGGTCATATCTTTCACAACACGAAATTTTAGTGATTTAACACTCCATTTCAACAAATGAAAATACACAATTATAAAAAGCTTGTTTTCATCGTGTACTAAACGACCAATCCATCGAACCAATTCAATCTTCATTCATTTTAAAATTTCCAAGAAAGATCCGTGGAATATGATCTCTATTCTCTCATGCAAAATACGAATTCCGTGGAAATGCTGCATACTACCTGGCTTGGCCGGTACCAAGAACGAGAGCCGTGTATATTAATTAGATCACAAGACTAGAATAAGTTGCGGCATGAAGTTGTTACAATCAACAATTCTAGAAATATTGGAATGATATGTAAATTAGCTTTCGCAAATTAAGTCAAAATGTGAACACTCTGGCCCGTGCTGTAACCATCATATAACTAGTACTATTGCTTTATGTGGTTCATGCATGCGTACCCATCATGAACAATATTAATTCCACTATATTAATTTTTAGTTTTCGCAAAAGAAAAGAATTGCTTGGCTACAAAAGATTAGAAGAAATAAAGGCATGCATATATAGCTTATCCTAATCGCGATCGACCACTGCTTTAATTTGTTGTGAGCTAGTTGTAGTACCAAAATGCACCACGCATGTATCATCATCGCTTTAGCAAAAGTAATGAAACAAATACATAGTACACATTATGATGAGGACAAAAACACATCCATATATAGAATAGAAATATTGATGATATTCGAGTGGAAACCTTATACGGTAATTAAGCTCTGTTTGTTACATCGAAAATTCAAAATCAATTTAAACGTTTATATCCTCCACGTAAAAAAAACAAACTACTTCTAATTCATGATGCCTAACTTTGTCAATGGATATCAAAATCACCTCAAATAATTAATATTGTTGTATAATATTATATTGTAGATTCTCACTCGAAAAGTCTAAAACTTCTTGATATGGTGATATGCATACATATTTTGGGTCAATCTCATGATGAGATATCGTTAATTAGTGGCATGGTCAACCGTGCACTAAAAGATTCCAAGACCTAATCTTAACATGCGGACATCTATAGTATACATACATATAATACATATTTGTGAAAAATTAATAAATTGTTATATGCTGACATTCCTCAGGATTTGAGAATTACTAATGCGCCGGGCGAATTATCTCAAATGTTTGGAATGAAGAAAAGAAATTCGATGGAAAGTGAGAAAATTCGCAAAATCAGACGACTTACAAGAGAAAGAGTCGAAGGAATATATAACCTTGTCCTTTTTTTTCTAAACGGCAAAAAGACTTTTATTTATAAATGAGCACAAAGAATGCTCCGGAACCAACTTACAATCGAAATTGGAACAAACTTCCAGATAATTGCACAACCCCAAAAAACATCAACTTTGAAAACCTTACAACCATTTTATACAACCTATAATCACCAGGGGCCATAGTACCAGTACAAAGATAAAAACCATCATCATTCCCAGAGACGGACGCAAAATGAAAAGAAATAAATAAATGTCGAATATAAAAGTTAAAATTTCTAAAGTTAGAAAGAAATTAAAAAGAAACAAACAAACATAAGAAAATGAACAGCTCAGAGTGTCGCGACCAAATGGAGAGGAGAAACCTTACATTAGTCGTACAACTATTAGGCCAACAAAATTTTTGGCCTTCGTTAGTACAATGAAATTTTTATAGTTATTTCACTATTTGTAAAAAATGTGAAAGGAGTACTATAGTACTTTCATATATGGAAACAAGGGGTAGCACTACCCCTTGCACTAGCTGTATCCGTCCCTGAGCATTCCCAGTTAATCTTACCGCCAGTAGCTCTTCCACCAAGCCTCTTTTGTATTGCCATATTACTTCCTTATATATTTCAAACTCACAAAATTTCTAAACCAACCTTTTCTTCTCACAATCAAGTTAGACCTTGATTCAACTAATTAGGAATTAAACTTTAGCGGGTTGGAAACCCTACATTATATGATCGCCTGCTTGTATGATTTCTTGGTAAAATGCTTACGAAAAAAGATTTTATTTTCTCAATATATGTACGAGAAATTACATTATCATTGTTTTTTATATGCTAAAGGCAGAGAGCTATTTACAGTTGTGGCAAACTACATATACCCTTCATCGTCATGACCCATCTTTGCAAGAATGTCGGCATAAGCATTGCCTACACGCCATTTAAATCCAAAGTGGCCCGCATACTTTATTAACTTACTACGAAACTCGTCTGAACCACCAAAGAATTTCTGGCCAATCTCCCTAATATTACTAGCCCAGATCTTGCTTACAAGTGGAGTAACCACCTCCAGAGGACTAACGTCAAAACGTGGTGTTATATCTTGGTCAAATTCTGCTGAACCGCAATTTTGAGAACATTCACTGCCAACCACTGTGGCTCTACTTTTTTTACATTACCCACTTCTAACATTCTCCTTAGACATCCCTTGACTATCTACAACAACATCATTGTATGTCATCTTCAAATCTACTACTTTGGGACATAATTACCAATATGGTACATCATAACAACAAAATCGGCATCACAATTCATGCTAACAGCGAGGTATGTCCCAATAGAATAGGTAAATGAAATTGCACTTTGATTTACTAGTTTCGACCACTTCATCATAACACTTCTCAATATGTCATCATATTTGGAACTTTCATGAATGGTGATGCCAGATTGTACCTGGTTGTAGTCGACCATGAGTACGCAAATCGGCTTCTTCATATGGATACCTGCTTCTGCCGCTCCAAATCGCCTATATCAATGACTCTGCCGTATCCGCAAATCGCCTAGGTCAATGACTCTGTAAGATGGGTGTTTTTGAATTTTGGATGATTCTGCAAACCGCCCTTTCTCATGAAGTTCATATGAGAGAAGGAATGTTTGATGTCACTATTTAAATGAAACATCTTCGGAAAGAATTTGAAATTCAAAAATATTTGACACCTTTTTCCGAAGAGAGAACGAATCCAGAGGATGAATCGATAAATTTTGAATGAATTAGGAAAAAGGTTGGGAGGAGAGAGGATAAATTGTCTGATCGATTAATACGCTTAATCTTGTGTAATTAAGCCGCGCGTACGTTTCACTCCCAGGCTGTTAAGACGGAGAGGGTGTGAAAGCGAATGTTTTTCGCTTTTCGTGATGACTAGGGTGTGAAAGTGAATATTTTTCAAAAGAGGGTGTTAGTAGACAATTTTCTCAGTCTTTTTCCGTGTTGTTTATTTGTCTGTGCAACTTCATTGGACTCACAATCCCAACAAGTCTGCATGCAAAAAAATTTGGAAGCCCATTATAAACGTACACGAGCCCTTTCACATGTTGTTTGTTTGTACATGCCCATTGGAATCACAATTTCAACAAACCTATATGTAAAGAAGCTTGGAAGCCTATTGGCCTCATAATGCCGGATAAACATACACGAGCCTTTTTCCATGTTGTTTATTTATGCAAGCCCATTGGAATTACAATGTTCCACAAACCTACATGCATACCTAGGTAAGTAAAATAGATGTGTTTAAAAAATTGCCTAAATCATGTATGGATAGAAGCTCTAGGCAAAGGTGTAAGTGTTAAGATAAACTACTTCATAATAAACTATATAAATATATTAAAAATATATAAATTGATTGAATTGTGATGTGTATAAAAGTATATAATTTACTTGTGAGAAAATATTATAAATGTGTAAATTACAATGTAATTTAATAGTATAAATGTATGAGTATAGACATTGGACCCTCTGATCACCGGCTATTATGGTTGGTATTAATTTAACATACCAGGCTTGAAGAAGACAAAAAGTATGAAATCAATGGCTCTTGAGACCGCCCTATGCCGCCCTCATACTCTATATCAAAACCCTAAGCGAAGTCCATTTCAGAATCAATTTGGTGGGAGAGTCCCGCAGAGAGGGAGGCTGGTGATGTAGAGCGAGTTGACGCAGTGGTTTGTATCGCAGGTGATGCCGGAGAAGGAGCAGTAGTCGATGAAGAAAATCCGAACCCAATTGTAGAGAGAGAAAAGAGAACGAACACGAAAGAAAAGAAAGAAAGAAAGAAGGGGAGAAAATGAGTGATATTTTAACCTGAAACAATAAAACCGGGTCAAAATCATGTCGAGCGTGAAAACTAAATAAACATGGGAAATTGCACATTATTTCGATCTTCCTTAAGTAAAAAATAGAGAGTTTTGTTCTGAGACTTCGTGAACTTTTCCATGATCTCCAATGTCTCGATCGAGGCTCGGAAGTTAGAAATTTTATCTGTAAAATAAACATGAAAAATTGCACGTTCTGAGACTTCGTGAACTTTTTCATGATCTCCAATGTCTAGATCGAGGCTCGGAAGTTAGAAGTTTTATCTGTAAAATAAACATGAAAAATTGCACATTAGTCCGATCCTCCTTAAGTTTTACACACACCGCCGGAAAAATTGAAAGTGCACGGGATTTAAAACATCAGGTGAATAGTGCACCAATGTTCAACTTTGGGGGGTAAAATAGACGAGGCCAAACGTCAGGGGTTAAAGTGCACCGTTAAATCGCGTTTTTGCCCGATTAAATTATACTGTAAAAATATCTGGTACCATCTTCATATAACGATGGTATACATGAAATAGCAAAAATATAACAGCCCACGCACCATCTTCATCTTCAGGGTTCAGGCCTATAGAGCAGGGCAAGTGATGTAAGCTTTGATGATGGAGGAATTAGTGCCCTACCAATCGCTCTCCATTTCTGAATTGCCAAGAGAAATGGTAGGTATCTAATCCAATTTCATTATCATTCAATAAATTTATGGATTTATGCTATTTTTCATTAGGTTATATCGCTCTATATGACAGACAGTACAATTTTCATTAACCAAACATTCTCCCTTTCAATTTAGCTCATGTGTATATCCTCAATAGGCATCCTAGGATTTGAAGTTGTTGATTGAAGTTTTCTTTTAGAAGAGGGCAAACCTTTGTTTTGAGTCACAATGGCAGTTGGGTAGAATACATTTTCGATCTCCTTGTGTAATCAGTTTGCTTTTGGTTATGCATTTGGTAAATGTGAGGCTACTTGAAGAATGAAGATTGGCTTTTGTATCTGGTTTAGCTTGCTATGGCAGTACTATGATGATTCAAGTGACTAAACTTATGCCACTATGTTTTAATGTTTTATCAAGATGTTAAACCATTTTGGTCTGCCTATAAGGTTATATTATATGATTCTGAGCAAGAGTTCTTTTAACAGGATATGGTGGTTCAGACAAGTTGGAGACGGTCTACTTACACGAGAGACTTTCCCGTGAAGAGCTCCCTATTGAGTTTAATCACTTCGCTAGTCAAATTAACATTGCTTTCATTGTGTAGACTGTACTCTTTGGCAGAAATAACCAATGCGAACAGCTGAGTAGGAACTAACTTGATTTTCCTTTCTTCACAACTAATCCATATGAATTTAGAAACAGAAGGAGTTTGAAAACTGAGTGAGCAGTCTTCCATCCCTGGACAATGACACATCACAAACCCTTCCAATTTCGGAGAAGACACCGGGAACGTTTTGAAGCTTGTCATGTTACAGAACATAATTGACAGCTTTTCTAGTGCTGGGCAACACGAAAACATATCTCGTGAGGATGCTTGGTCAAACTCAACAAATTTAAGCTTCAGCTTCTGGAGCTTTGGAAGTGTGAAACTCTCAGACCAAGTGACGACATAGTTTTCAATCGCCACCTCCAACTTGACTATGGATGTGGACGAGAATACACGATCTAAACTTTTTCGATGTCTTTGGAGTGCTAGCTCCAAAAAGGACAAGTTTTTCAACTTTATGTTTTATTGCGTACTTCATCCATTCGTACAGATCAAACTTCCAGGATTCATCAGGCCAGAGCCATAATTCAAAAACTTTGATGTCTGAATTGTCGTCGTGACAATGGAGAACATGATTTATGAATCTCACAGAAGTAGCATAGTCTCCAGGAAACTTATCGGGTTGGAATATAAGTTCCGGTGTTGACTTCCAGGTAGTCATCCACGTTCTTGACCCAAACCTTGTTTTCCCTCTCCATTTCTGAATTGCCAAGAGAAATGGTAGGTATCGAATCCAATTTTACATTCAATCACATGAATTAATGAATTTATACTATTTTTTTAATTGTAATTATAGGTTATAGGTTTTGTTAACAGGATATGATGGTGGTTCATACGAGCTGGAGGCTGTTCACTCTACAATCCTTTAGCAATTTCCCAAAAATCGGAAGATGCTCTTCGGGTTAGTACCACTGGAATTTGATATCAATGTTTCTTTCTTTAGTAGATTTTCTCTTGTAAATATGCTTTGCTTATAAACAAAATCTGCAACTTGATATGCGAATTAAAGTCCATAATCTGCAGCCTAGTCATGCTAGAAAAGCGGCCTCCAATTAGCATGCCTCGTTTGATACGAACACTACTCGTATGCATGCTAGTTGCTGCACATAAATTTATTAGATAAGTTTTCAGCAGATTTACTTATTTCAACTATATATGAAGGGCCTTTCTATATATGTGCTTCATATCAATAAGAAAGATGCAATATTTTCCATCTGTCCCTATATTTTCTAAAGTTGTTATCAGCAAAACAATTTTGAAAAGATGTAAGATTATCTCCAATGAAAATGCACAACAACACGATTTAGTCTGGGCTGTTCGATTGGTTAAGTGATGGGTCATGAGTATTTTGATCATATATACACTAAAAGCACTCATTTTTTTTTATGTGTGTGATGTCTCAAAATCTTATGAAACAGGCTACTCTGTAATAAGTTTAATTTCTGGGTGACCATTGGTTGAAGCTCAGAAATAACAAAGACAAGATTATTTCTCATTGGGAATTGTGTCTTTGATTGAGAACATGATATTGACCAGTGCATTGCTAGAAACTTCCGAGAATCGTTTGGTGATAATTTAGATTAATATGTCCACTGTGGTGAAGCTTTGCAAACTTTTAGGAGGAAAAACGCTGTCTCCAGAAATTTAAACGATTTTATCTCTTACCCTGTTGATATCTAGAAAAGGAGGAAAAAAGGAAAGAAAAGAAGTTTACGCACAAATTCCTATATTATGTTGTCTATTTGACAATCCTGGATAGCCTATTTGAATGAGACGGATAGCCATGCTTTACCGCTTTATTAGCCGAAACATGATTTTCAAATTATGTTTTTTTTGCACCTTCCACTGAAAAACACTATAAGTTTGCGCCTTGAATGCATGTGATATTGTGGTAATTTCCATTTGGTTCTAGGATCTTATGAGCTTCTAATAAGGTTTCTTAAACTGTAGAGATTGATTATGATTTAGCAAAGCAGATTTTTACATAAATAATATACGAGTTTACTTGATTATTGTGGCTAAATCTTATTCCATACATGGTTTGAACGGGACTAGTTTGAAAATGTTTTGCGGAATAAGTACACAACATGATGCACTTTTTTTTTTTTTTTTTTTTTTTTTCTTTTTTCCAAAAGTTGGAGATACAATTACTGGAAATGTTCTCTCCGTATTTAGGTCTTGCGTCTTTATTTTATTTCGTCATTTTACATTATTTCAGCGTCAGAGAAAGCAAAATTCCTTCTCAATTTCAGAGCTGGTACAATCTTTGTTCTCTTCATCGATCGGTGCTGCACCAAAAGGTTCAACGAAATCCTCCATTTCATTTTAGCTTTACGATTTTTATTAGGTTTCGATCATGTCACTTTTATTTTTTCCTACACTAAAGTTGTTGTAGCCATTCCAGTTAATTTTTTCTTGCCAGTTTTAGTTTCTTACACGTCTCTTCTGTTTTTGTTTGATTTAAAATTTGCCTGGATATCAACCTTTTGAACCGGTTGCTGTCTTCATCGGTGTTGCACCAAAAGGTTCAATGAAAATCATCCATTTCATTTCAGCTTTATGATCTGTATTAGGTTTCTATCATATCACTTTGATTCATTCCTACAAAATTGTTGTTGTAGCCATTCCATTGAATTGTTTTTCTTGCCAATTTTATTTTCATACACGTCTCTACTGTTTTTTTTTGATTTAGATCTGCCTGGATATCAACCTCTGCTTTCTGATTTGCATCTCTTCTATTTCTTCGTTCTTTTAAGATTTGGCTTGGATATGAATTCATTGAACCTTATTTTTCTGATTCATATATTAGTGCCTGGTTTAATTCGTGACTAATTGAAATTGTCACTAGTTTTTCTCAATACATTCTTAGATTGTTTCAGCATTAGCAGCTGTAGTCTTATAAACCTGATTACTTGATTTTAAGTCTTATCATTTTATTATTATTATTATTATTATTATTATTATTATTATTATTATTATTATTATTATTATTATTATTATTATTATTATTATTTATTTTTTTTATTATTATTTTTTTATTATTATTTTTTTTTATATTTTTTTTTTGCATAAAATTGAATTCGCCGCATGTAGGGACTTCTTGAGACGTTTTGGGTATCCATATACAACCCTTATGCATTTCTAGTTCAACAGTTGTCAATGTAACTTGATAGTTAGCATCTGTAACTTCTATTTTCTTTGGTCTTTATCTAATCTATTTATACTGCACTTCTTATGTAGAATATTCCCGAGTCCTCAATACTATCCCCAGTGAAAGTACACCCTGGAAATGGACAGGAAAAAATCTGCACGATATTCCCAACGTAACAAAGGTGAGCTTCGGGGAAGCATCTCTACTAGTGTCAGTTTATTTGATCTTTCTCTGGTTTGTTCTTGCTGTTATGTGGGGACTTGTGGCAACAGGAGTGTGTTCATACTTCTCCCTTGATTAAATCGATTTATTGGAAACGAATTATGCTTCTCTTATTGCATGTTTTGAACATTTTCATTCCACACTTGTGCATTTACCCGCGTTCAGTGTGCTTGGAAGTCTTATTTTAGTAGAAAGATTGAGAATATATAGTCAAAGCAAACATAGATATGGTTTAACTACCTCCAAAGATCTCATTATGCGGATTCTTTACAGGAATCATGCCCTTATATTTCGAAAGCTGATTTCCTTACATGGGTGAAACAGAAATCAGACAGGGAGCTATAAATATATTCCTACTAATAGTTTTATTAGATGTATGAATTTTGATAGAAACTTTATCCAGAGGTTGAATGCTGTTGATTTTATTTGAAGGCTTTGATAGAAAATTAGAATAAAGTAAATGGCCAGAACCTTTTTGTTCGTTGAATCAACTTATACTTGATTTCTTTACCTGTAAATGGTAGTCAGGAATTGTTTGAATTATATAATAATATGAATAGTGAAGTATAATATATGTTGAAATTAAGATAAAAAGCACGCAGAAATTGACATCATTAAATTCTTAAATGACCAACTAAGGTCTGGTTGGTATCATCATTTGTTTGAGTTTCACTGGCATGTGAAGAATTTATTTCATGTGAATCAAGTAGGTGTAGGAGGTGCAATTGTAGTATAAGTAAGAATTAAGCTAATTTTAAAGAACATTGTGCGGTAAATCTGTGTAATAGTATGTATTTTTTGTAATGACAAAGGATTTAGCTGTGTTGTTAAGTGGCGCCTAAATCCGCATTGTCAGATGATGATAAGGATTGTGTTCTAAAAGGATAAATGTCTTTACAAAATTTCACATTTCTAGAAGTAAACACTTTTTTAGTAATAAGATCAAACACTTTATAGCCTTTAAAATCTAATGGATAACCAAGAAACACACACTTGACAGCTCGATTTGACTTAGGTCTATTTGCAGATAATGCTCATATAACACAGTCAGCCAAAGGATTTCAAGTAATTACAGTCAGTCTGTTTATTGTAAAGGATTTCAAAGTTTTGCATTTTGTTTACCACAATATATAGTAATATGTTAATCAAATGTGCCGCAATAAGAATGCATTCATACCAAAACACAGAGGTAAGTTAGATATAGCATAGCTCTTGCTATATTTAATAAATGTACACAAGATCTTTGGTGTGATCGAACTTCCATTCCTGTATAGAATATTTAAGAAATACTCAGAACCATTATCAGTCCTGAAGCTTCTTTTCCTTTATTTGTAGTATATCAGTATGAAATCATGTCCTTCAACATGTGAGGGTATGAGTTGGGTGATTTGCTTAACTGGGCAAGTAAATCTGTATGATTCAAAGATCAAGTTATTCATGACTGTAAAGGCTAATGCGATTGAAAATTTGAAAAGTGGTCAAAGAATTTAATGAAACCACAAATATGCCCTTTTAAGCGATGGTTTAACGAATATTGCTTTACTTGACAGTTCTCTCGGTTCTATAACTCTAATATGCTGGCATACTATGACTTTAACTTGCTATCCAAATGTAACTGGTTTTGTTAAACATGATTGTTGAGTGTTAGCATACTAGTATAAATGTAATAATGACAAAGAATGTTTATATGAAGAACTGATCTCATGCATATGACTGAATAATTTCTTTGTTTCTTTCAGATTTATCCAAAACAGTAGATGGATGCATCCACAAACCAAGACATTGGAATGATCGACGAAATTCTTCGAACAAGCGTCAGATCATTGGAGATGCGGATAAGCTCAGTACATTGCCTCAGGACCTTCAGTGGAAAATCTTGTCTTTCCTCCCAGCAGCTGATGCCGCCAAAACAGGGTTTGTGTCAAGAAGGTGGATGACTACCTGGAAGTCAACACCGGAACTTATATTCCAACCCGATAAGTTTCCTGGAGACTCTGCTACTTTTGTGAGATTCATAAATCATGTTATCCACTGTCACAACAAAAATTCAGGCATCAAAGTTTTCGAATTATGGCTCTGGCCTGACATGAATCCTCGAAGTTTGATCTATACAGAATGGATCAAGTACGCAATAAAACAGAAAGTTCAAAAGCTTGTCCTTTTTGGAGCACTCCAAAGACATCGAAAAAGTTTAGATCGTGTATTCTCGTCCACATCCATAGTCAAGTTGGAGGTGGCGATTGAAAACTATGTCGTCACTTGGTCTGAGAGTTTCACAATTCCAAAGCTCCAGAAGCTGAAGCTTAAATTTGTTGAGTTTGACCAAGCATCCTCACGAGATATGTTTTCGTGTTGCCCAGCACTAGAAAAGCTGTCAATTATGTTCTGTAACATGACAAGCTTCAAAACATTCCCGGTGTCTTCTCCGAAATTGGAAGGGTTTGTGATGTGTCATTGTCCAGGGATGGAAGACTGCTCACTCAGTTTTCAAACTCCTTCTGTTTCTAAATTCATATGGATTAGTTGTGAAGAAAGGAAAATCAAGTTAGTTCCTACTCAGCTGTTCGCATTGGTTATTTCTGCCAAAGAGTACAGTCTACACAATGAAAGCAATGTTAATTTGACTAGCGAAGTGATTAAACTCACTAGGGAGCTCTTCAAGGGAAAGTCTCTTGTGTTCAACTGGAGGCTCGTTCAGGTAATTGTTTATTTAGATCTATAACATAGACCGATGTTAATTCTTTGTGACATGTACTTTTAACTGTTAATTACCTTGTCTACTTCAGAATCTCTCCATGGTCCATGATCTGCCAAGGCAACTGAAAGTTGATGCATTCTATAACGTGGGGAGCCTGACAATCGGTTTATGGTCAGAGGTGACGAACATTAGAACAGCGATGCTTCTAATATCCAGATGTGTATTTGTCAGGAGAGTAGTATTGGAATTTGAGGTAAGAAATAAAGCATGGATGGATGGTCACTGAATGTTTGCTTGCACTATTAACTTTCATTCATAATGCTTAAAAATGTTGTTCAATTTGTTAGGGTTCATCAAGTGGAACTGTCGATTTACCGGACTTAGATCTGAATTTGGGAGATTACTGTTATAGCAAAGGTTTTTGCCGGGTAAAGTATATCAGGATTACAAATTTCGAAGGAAGTTCCCTGGAGTTGATGCTGGTGAAATGGTTGCTTGATAATACATACGGGCCGCTGCTGATTGAAATCAAGATGAATAGGTTAATGTGGGCCGGGTTAATGTACGAAATCAGAGATAAAATAAACAAATATGCGAAACCTTGTCGTTTTACAATAGTCAGGTATGATTGAGTTTTTTTGGCATTGTTGATGAGTACATCAGAACAAAACAGATTTCAACTAGAACTATATTGTTCAATTTTTATTGGTTTTATATGACCACAGGCTGAAATGAATTGATACATTTCTATTTTCATTTTTCATAAATTTATTTGTAAGACTGGGCTGGAAACCTATCATTTGCTTGAATTTGTACTTTTTGGTGTGATGATCTTGGAGTTTGTTCAAGTTGATTTCTTGGATTTCTAATCATCTCTTGTAAGGTTATTTGTTTCATTTCACCTATGTCTGTACTAAAATTAGGTACGATTTCATCATAAGGTTTGTGTAACATTGCTGCTCAGACATAATTTGAATAGTTTTATTATTGGGGGTTATTTCAAAAGTTATAATACGCCGTATATCTCTACTTATATACCCGGACTTTAAATGTATTCTCTCATTAAATTGATTATAAACGGTGAATTGTTGACTACAGTATTTCTCTTTTAAAACTTTCTTCTGGATGGTCAGCAAATCTCAGTGTGAGAATTGACAAGATCTTATAAATACAATAAAAAATTGCAATAGTAATATGCATTATATACGGAGGCATAGATGGAGCAGTTAGGGGTGGGAAATGGGTATATTTAAAGCTAGGTTCCTAGAATAGCAGTTGTTGAGTAGTTTCCTGGTATTGGTTGTGAAGTGAAGATGTTTCCAATCTCTATCGCCAAGTTGGGTTGTTTGTAGGGTTGTCTTAAATTAGTAGTACTGAGGAATGAGCTACCCCGATGTCAATGCCCTTCAAATTCTATCCATGACGATGATGTTCTTGTCATTGGTATCCCTCAATGTGTCCATTTCACGGGAACCTGGCCGGATATTAGTGAAGGATAAAAGTTCGCTAAACTACTTTTAAAAGTGATCTAATCTGAAGTCTGAACCAAGCTAAGTCCGGACCCCGGAAAGGTACTCTACAGTCTACAGTTCAAGTTTGTATATATTAAAGTCAAACCCTCATTCGATTAGAGTTGACTTTTGATTGCACATACAAGTATACATACGGCACTTTACTTTTGGACCACATGATTTTGTTAATGTCAACCTTAATAAATGTAGTAGAGTCTGAGCATGTGGAGGGAGAGTTTGGCTTCACTCCACTTGATCTACTCCACTCTTTGATTAAGTAGCTAGTCACAGACATCATCATAAATAACAAGACCACAATAAGGTGATGATACTATTAAGATTTGCATGCTCACAGTTGGTTCCATTCCACCATCACTCCTCTGACTTTTTCCATTCTCTAATTAATCATGATATTCACAAGTTCAGTTGGTGTTTACTTATTGTCCACTTGCTCAAACTTGGTTGTCCACATCCATCATGTTCTCATTTGTATAGTATTATATTTATCCGTTTTTTTGAATTCTATATACGTTTGTTTTTAGAACAGAATGTCAGGAGATTTATATAATGAATGTAGTGTGTTGGTTTAGTGGCATGACCTACTAGTAGAGTTTTTAATTAATCAAAACACCTAGGAAATCAAATGAAACAAAAGATGGCAACTAAGTAAAATATCTCTAACCGCCTCCACCGCCGGTGCCCTAGTCGACCTCCGGGTTGTATGGGCCTTCTCGACCAGCTATCTTCCCTGCAAGGCCTGGCCATGATCTCCGGTATCCACTAAATTATGTGATTCAAGCTCGTGTTTGAACATGAGCTCATTTTTAAACAGTCGACTCCAGTCTCGGCTCCAGTGCGCGCATGTGCCAGCCAATGACTAAAGCTAGCTAAGCGGTGCCGCTGTACTTGACTTCCAGAACATAGTCTGTGCTCTTCTTCATCTTGCTGCAGGTTACTAAATATTTTATGTTCCTTGATCAATCAAGTCAACCGCCTGAACCAGAAATAAAATGGCGCGTCACGTTATTACAAAAGTATTAATAACAAGTTTGATTAATCTACCTAATGTTGTTGAACAACAATTTAATTACACAGCTACCCTCAATATTCTAACTATCCACCCTTGTGAACCCTATATATTCTCAACCAAACTCATCTAAAATTGAAAACATTTCCCCATAGTTAATTTTTGTTAGTAAAAAAAGACCAACACTGAATAGAAACAGTGTCTTCAGTCTTCACTCTGCATGTTGATTTCAACTTTGCTTTCGGCTCTAGCTTTTCACAAATATAATAATACTATCACAAATTAATATATATATATATATATAAATCATTTTCTACAAAATTTATTAATAATTTAATACTCTTATCTTCTGTTGTCATCACACTAGTACATGACTGCAGTAACAAGATCATGCATATCCCTTTATAAGAACATAAAGCATACTGATGAGAGTTTCCATTTACAAATTTTAGAAACATGAACACACAAACACACTACTACTTCACCACCTTCATCATCATCACATTAGTAGCTCTCCAAACAGTGACCTCACTCACACCCACAACTGAGCTCGTTTCAGGTTTCACAGCAACGCCGAATCCATCAACCTCCTTATCTTTCCAGCCACTCCTTACCGATTCCAGCTCCACCTACTCTCTCGGTTTCCTCCGACTCAACAATGACCACCTTACTCTCTCCGTTCTCCACCTCCCTTCCTCCGTACCACTCTGGTCCGCCTCCACCACCCGCTCACCCAAATGGGCCGACCTCACCCACCTCTCCTTCAACGGGAGCTTAGTTTTATCCGATTCCCACTCAGGGGTACTCTGGTCAACTCACACAGATGGAGATCGCGTTTCACTCTCCAACAACTCAAATCTCGAGATACACAAGGCCCAAAGTGTAATTTGGCAGAGTTTTGATTTTCCATCGGATACCCTTGTGGAAAGGCAGAATTTCAGTAACACCATGTCTCTCGTCTCTTCCAACGGGCTGTATTCCATGAGATTGGGCCCGGATTACTTCGGGCTATATGCGAAATTCTCAAGTTCAGCTCCGGCCCAAATGTATTTGTTACACCGGGCTTTAGAGGCTAAAGCCGACATAATCGAAAACCAGCCCATCCACTTGGTCCTCCAGCCTGATGGGTATTTGGGCCTGTACCAAAACCGTTCGGTTCCTGTCGACGTTGAGTCCTTCAACACATTTCAGCAGAATCTACCCGGTATCCGTCGGGTCAGATTAGAACCCGACGGGAATCTCAAAGCTTACTACTGGTCCGGGTCGGATTGGGTACTGGATTACCAAGCAATAGCTGACGCGTGTCAGCTTCCGAGCTCCTGTGGTACGTACAGTCTATGCAAACCGGGTAACCATTGCTCCTGTTTAGATAACCGGACGGATTACGGTCCGACCGGTTGCAGTCCGGCCGGAAACAGAATCTCCGGAGACTTTTGCTTTGGGTATGAAAACCGGTATAAAGTGGTGAGAAGTTTGGGGGTGGAACTACCATTTAAGGAAAGAATGGGGTATACTAAAATGGCATCTCTGGGAGAATGTGAGGGTGCATGTGAAAGAAACTGTTCTTGTTGGGGTGCGGTGTACAGTAACTCCTCTGGGTTCTGCTACATGCTAGATTATCCCGTGCAGACACTTGTGGCGGTTGGGGATGAGACTAAAGTGGGGTTTTTTAAGGTGAGGGAGGGTGTAGGGAAGAGGAATGTGGGCGAGTGGTTGGGGTTGGGGCTAGGGTTGTTGTTTGGGGTGATTTTGATATTAGCAGGAGTTATGGGGCTGGGGTGGTATAAGTGGAGAAATAGAGGGGTGAAAGGGTATGTAGAAGAAGAAGGGGTGGGTGTTGGGAAATATAAAGGTCTAGGGACAGCAAGCTTTAGGTCCATTGAATTATCTGAAAAGTGATGTAAGAGATGACGTTTTTGGGATTAAGGCTTGTGAACTGACTTTATTTGTTTATATAGTCCACTTTCTCTTTTTTCCCTTTCTATATTGATGATAAATAGCCCACATTAATTATATATGCAACTTGTTTCTGTTCGATTAGGTATTGTGTTTTGCTTATTGTTGCATATAACTTCAATATGCAACTTTTTGTTTCTTTACTCATTGCTATGTTTTGTTGATGGTTATTGTATAATGAAATGTAGTTAGCTTATAGTTGGTAAACTGATTCACCTATAATTATTATTGTGCCGGTTTAAAAAGTTTGATAAATTATTGTTCAAGAAGAAAAAGGAAATGATGATTAAGTTAATTGCAGTTCTTAAGCTCCCCTTTTGTCCTAAGGAATCAATAATTATGTTCATGAAATCAGAGACGATTGAGTGTATGCGTTTGTCACACGAGAGGCTGGAGTGGAGTTGGTGGATTTTGGTTTGTGTTGGGATGTCCTTTAAAATTTGATACTTCTCGTAACTTACAATAACTTACAAGAACTCCATTTTAATTTGTTGACTTTTCCAATATTCGGTTTTAATTTCAAATTAATCATAATTTATCATGAAAAAAATAATTTTAAAATTATATTATGAAAATATACTTCTTATATTTTCATATATGTGCTCGATCTCTTTAACAATGGAAATGAGCTACAACATCCTGGAATATCAACCCGCTCAACAAGAAGTTATCAAGAACAATGAAAATAAAAGCACTCCAAAAGATGTCAATCGTACTAGAAAGTCCTCTTAAAATATTCTCAGCTTTGAATATCGACCCCGTGATCCCTCCTTATTAGTTGGTTGTGTAACTTAGAAATGCATTCTAACTGATGCAGGTCATATTCAATCTTCTCTACCTTATTTAAATTAAAGTTATATCCATCAACAGAATTAGCAAGTCTTTCCATACACCGCCTTATACACTTTCATAACTTTAAGACTATAGCTTTCGTCTGAAAACTCATTAAGTTCAGTTGTCTTCAGATTCATCAATTCTGCTTCATTAAGTTCTAACACATTTTATGTCTGATTTGGGAGTTCCATTTTTCATGGAATGGAGGGGATCGGGCACATATAAATTGAAGACCAAAGTTAACAAGACTTGTTGAATCACCACCTAACCAACCCTCATTAAAGAAATTTGGATATCCTTATTTCATAACCTTTTTTTTTTCCACAGTGAATTCGGTGAATTTGATAAACAGAGCCTCATACTTACAACTCGTGACTGATGTGGGAGTGGGACATCATTACTATTGATCATATTCATAGAGTATTGTTCATTCATTCCTCTACATAAATCTCTCCAGCTAAAGCTATGCTATGATCTTGTATGCACCATCTACAGTCTACACCATGTTGGGTCTTTCATTTTCAAATGTTGAAAGAACACAAATTAAAGAACATTACTACTGTGATAGATTTGGATAAAAACATATATTTCCTGTAGAAGCAAACACCACATGCCGAGGGAACGTAACACACAATCTCGTGCACTATAAGACCCAAAATATCAATTGAGGTGTGTCACTGTGGGGTGGCCACTGTACAGTGGGCCCCACAGTGGCCACCTCAATTAAAAAAAAAATAAGATCATGGGCGCACGTTTACGTGCGCCCATGATGCCACCAGCCACCGGCTGGTGGCATATATGGAGGGGGACACTTGTCCCCCTCCTATTTGTCCTTTTTTTTTTTTCTATTTATCTTTTTAATTATCTTTTTAGATTTTATAATTATCTTTTTAGATTTTATTATTATCTTTTATATTATCTGATATTTTTATTATTTAAAATATATATATATATATATATTAAAATTCATAATTTTTTTCCATCTATAAATATAACCTAACTTCATTATATTTCACACACTTCTAAAAACCCTAAATTACTCTCAATCTCTCTCTCATTCTCTCCTAGCCAAATGGATCCAAATGAAGATTTCTTTCCAGAGTTTTATTCTACTTATCAAAGTACCCAAAACTCTTCAGGTTTCCCAAGTTATGAAACATACACTCAGTTTCCACCGAATCCCACTCAAAATAGCCCCGAGCCTCAAAATGTTACGAACTCGACCCCTCAAAATGTTACGAACTCGAACAATCAAGCGGCGGTGTCTTGGGATGCCGTTGAAGATTGCACCCTAATGTCAGCATGGATTTACGTCAGTCAAAATGCGATAAAGGGCACTGGTCAGAAACAAGAAACCTTTTGGGGCGAGGTTTATAAGTTATATAAGCAAGCGCGAAAAGAAAACCCCGGAAAAATCAATCAACGTTCCGCAGAGTCAATGAGAGCTCGTTATCAGCGGCTCAACAAAAATGTCACTGAGTGGATCGGTTGTTGCAAGGAAGCCTATGCCCAGAAAATGAGCGGAATGAGTGATGCAGATGTTGACGCTATAGCTAACAAGCTATATAGTAAGGGTACTAAGGGCAAGAAGGCTGGATTTCCGCATAAACTTGTGTTTGAAACAGTTATGCGCCACGCACCCAAGTGGGAGTTGAGTTATGGTGGAGGACAAAGAAGGCCTCATCCAGATTCAATGGAATCCGAGCAAGAAGGTCATGGTAGTTCAAAAAAATCAAGAACCGATGATGATGATGATGATGGTACACCAGATACTCCAGTGAGTGGTGCTTCAACAATAAACCGTCCTACCGGCCGAAATGCGGCAAAAGCTAGAAGGAAGGGCAAGGGTGTGGCATCTTCATCAACTACTGTGATTTCGGATGAATTTACTAGTGAGCTGCGTGCAATGAGGATCACGCGTGAGAAAGAACTTGAGGTGAAGGTCGAATTTGAGAAAAAGAAGCTAAATGCCAATTTGTTGAATGCTTTGTTGGCTAAACCGAATCTAACTGAGCAAGAAGAACAGGTCAAGAATCGCTTGTTGGCGGAGTACCTTTAATTATCGCTATGTCTTTTTATTGTCGTAATGCATTACTATGTCTTCGTATTATTTCAGTTATGTTTGATTTCGCTCCATTATGTATAATTATGTTTGTAATCGGGTGTATTTGCTATTTTCAAATGTAAGGTGTGTTGTTTCTTATTGATATGTACTGCTATATTTAAATCTATGAACTTTTATCAGTCTATAGCCTATTCTACTTTCGTTTTTTTCAAGAAAGTTCACATGCTTCTTCCTCTTTAGTCAATTCATCTTCGACTACAACTTTGATGATTCCATCTTTGTCAGACAAACTTTAAACTTCACATGCTTCTCCCAATTTGCTGACTCATATCCAACTCATTGTTGACTAAGATCCAACTCATTGTCCACTCAAATTCATCTATTCCTCTCTTTAAATATGAGAGTGATCTTTACCATACTTACACCTACATCTTTTCCAACACTTCTACTTCCCCTCACTCTTCCTTGTATCCACACTAAAAATAATGTCAAGTTATGCTTCTTCCAGTCTCAACGAAATAGATGAGTTGGAAGAACAAAACCAAACACTTAATCGCATTCTCGAGGATGTGGTCATGAAAATTCCTACCATGTTACAACCCACAAGCCACAATACTAGAGCTAAGAGGCGTCATATTGAGCGAATTCGTGAGGATGGTCATGAACAACTGTTCAAAATGTATTTTTCAGACACGCCAATCTACCATGAAGATATTTTTCGTCGTAGGTTTCGAATGAGAAAGCACGTCTTTGAGCGTATAATGGAGGCACTAAGTTCCGATGAATATTTTCAGCAGAAGCGTGATGCCACTGGTCGGCTAGGTATGTCTTTGATCCAAAAATGTACTGGCGCTATAAGAGTTTTAGCCTACGGAACATCACCAGATTTGCATGACGAGTGCCTTCGAATGAGCGAACAAGTGATAAGAAAATCAGTTATGAAGTTTGCAGAAGGCGTAGTTGCCAACTTTGGGAATGAATACCTTAGGCGTCCAACACAAGAAGACATGGCGCGACTACTACACATTGGTGAAGAACGTGGATTTCCGGGCATGATGGGAAGTATTGATTGCATGCACTGGGAATGGAAGAATTGTCCGACTGCTTGGGCAGGGCAGTATCAAGGAAGAAGTGGGAAACCAACGATTATTTTGGAAGCTGTTGCATCCGAAGACCTATGGATTTGGCATGCATTTTTTGGATCCCCAGGTACAAACAATGATATTAATGTGCTAAACAAATCACCTATTTTCGATGATATTTTAGCAGGCCGTGCACCGAAAGTCAATTACACCATTAACGGCCGACAAAGAAATATGGGGTATTACCTCACTGATGGCATATATCCAAGATGGGCTGCATTTGTCAAATCTATCAAGTCTCCTATTGTCCGTAAGCACAAGTTATTTGCTCAGCATCAAGAGTCTGTTAGGAAAGATGTTGAACGGGCATTTGGTGTTCTACAAGCTCGATTCGCATTTATAAAAAATCCATGTTTTCTATGGGATCGACATGTTATGGGGACAATTATGCATGCGTGTATCATCATGCACAATATGATAGTGGAGGATGAAAGAGACACTTATCTGAACTATACCGATCCCAAAGAATTTATGAATGATCGGACGAGACAGGTCAACCAAGAAGAGCCTGAAGAAGGCTATGTGGATCCCATTTTCAACTTCTCCACGGAACGAATTGCAAGTGTTGCCCAATATATGACTAACAGGGATCAACTTCGGAACAGAGAGGCGCACAAGGAACTTATGAACGACTTGATTGAGCACATATGGGAGAATTTCAATGATGAGGAGGACTAAATATGTATTTTTATTTCGTTTTTTCATAATTCTGCATATTTCATGTTTTTCGTGGTAATCAATTTATAAAAATATTGTAATATTAATTTTTTTCCTTTAGTAATTTAGTAATGGTTGTACTTTATTAATATAATAATGCTTAATTTGTTATTTCGGAAAATTAAAGAACTTTTCTAGATTAATACAGTAATTTTATAATAATATACAATTATTATATTATAATTATTAAATGATAATAAGAAAATAAAAAAAACAAATAAATTGAATTGATTGGATGGTGGGTGATCATGGATAAATGTGGTTTTTGGTGTTGTGGTGGGTTGGTTGAAGGATGGGGTATATGTATGAGAGAGAAATTAATTTTTTATTTGAAATTGGATAGTGGGGTGGGTGGTGGGTGGTGGCTGATATTTATGGTCTAACATTGAGCATAAAGGTCACATCCAGCAGTCAGATTCGTACAATGATCAAGGGACGTCAATTTAGTCCAGAAATTAATTGAGAAATAATACTACACAAAATGCCAACAATTACCATCACCTTTTGTCCATGAAAGGACCTAGCCCACGAAGGAGTGCCCATGAAACAGGGGAGGTAGTTTCAGAAGGCGTTTGATGACGAGTTAATAGCTTGGCCTAGCATGTGATTGTGTTATAAGTAGAACATGTGGTCGAGTACGAATCAATGTTATTTTATTCAGGGTATACACACCTCCTGTCACGATTTTTTGTATAATACTATTGAAATGGTCTCAATCGTATTACATGATTCAGATTTGATTTTACACTTCAACTTTGCTTTTCAACTTCGAATGTGCATCTCTTATTCGATGAAGATGATAGAATATTTTACTGTTTTGATGGTATGATATTGTGGTTTTATGGATGTAACCACAACTGTTTGAGAAGGTACGCATTGGATAGTTACTGTAATGGATAGGCATAAAACAATTTAGGGTACACACACCTCATGATTTTTTTATTTTTTTATTTTTTTTGTCTCTACATCAACAAAATAACTGAGGTGTATTGTGTGACGAATTTTGTGCTTTCAGTGACGATTTTAATCAATAATGAGACAATGAATATTGTCATTGTAGCTAATCTTTGAGACGAAAACGTTTTGACCATAACTACACTTTCGCGACGAATCATGACTTACATCGCTAGGTATCTATGGCGAATCGTTTTTGCTGGCAAAGCCAGTGACGAAATATTTTGTCACAATAGCCTACAGTGATAAAAATAATGCTTTATGTGGCGAAAATTTTCGCAACAGAAAACTTTTTTTTTTTTTTTTTTTTTTTTTTGTGCTAGAGTTGAACATAACACACGCTATAATAACTCGAATTTTCAAATGTAGTTCTTATGTTTATTATTTTACAGTACTTAACATATTTTTTATCTTGTGGATCAGTTACACATTTGATCTTCTTCAAAGAAAACATCCGGACTTATGATATTCTTCTTCGTAATTGGGTTCTATAGCTTAATTATAACCCATTGTCTTATCTCCATATATATCCAACAAAAATACACTTTTCACCTTTGTCGTTAAGCTGTCCTTCTGGCTTTTGGAATTTCACATAATTAATACATCCAAATACTCTAAGTTTGAGACGCCTGGCTTGAATTTAGTCCATACTTCTTCCAGATCTTGTGTTTGGCGTTACACCAAACTCTATGTTTGGGAGTTTGGCGTAACGCCACTTTTTTTTACCTTTTTAAATTAATTTTTTAACTTTATAAATTCAATTATTTGCATCTCTTAATTATATGAATGAAAAATAAAATGTGTACCTCACAACCGCAACAATCTTCATCGAAAAACATGTGAAAAGTATGGAAAGTATATTTTAAGTAGTGGTAGGTCAAATAGTTGTTTATATACTTGTCAAAGGTCAAGTATTTTGAAATTTTATGTTAAATAAAAATATTGGGGTCATTTTGCTATTTTTGCTAACTTATGAATATTATGCAATATGTCAAATATGTGGCCTACGAATAGTAAAATGGGGACGAAAAATAACATGCCCCAATATCTATTATTCAGCTCATGTGCATCATTCAATCATAGAGAAGATACTTCTATTCAATTGGATTTGTACGTGGAGCTTGTTGGTTACCCGGTCATTTGCCAGAAGACTACTTCACAGTAGATGCATGTTTAGGCAGCTTTGGATCACCAATTACTGGATACTGGTTTAGTAGAGCGGAGGAATTTGTATTCTTGAAATGATTCTGTTCAATATGAAAAGCATACATTAACAAAAGAACAAAATCCTGTTACCAAGAGTTCATATACAGGACAAAATCATGCAACATATTGAATTTAGCCAAACACAAGACTAAAACTGACTAACTGAGCATGGTCATCTACTTATCGTTTTGTGATGTGAGACTTTTAATCTGCCCGATATTTGAGGACCACCACGCCATGCATGCATGCATGCATCTTGCCATTGATTAGCAACCAGCTGTTTGAAAGTTGAAATTAACCATATCCGTCTACATGACATCAAGTGCTATAAGAAAGTGGCAGTAAACAATCTTTATATATATATACATGCAGCTAACCATTCGTATTGTCATCGGTGGTGGTAGTGTGGAACTCTTTTCCGGTGGAATTGTCTTGAAATTGATCCATATGGTGGGTCGAATGTCAAGCTTCTTCACATGGGGGATAGTGAAAAGGAACTATTATTTTTCAATGATTTTATTCTGGCATCAAACATGATATTCTTCAATAGATCAGTAATTAGTAATGTTCTTCAATAGAAGTTGATGATCTGATTCAACTAGTTGTCTTGAACTATATATGATCACTTACAATTAGAAGGCATATACGCGCGGTACGGTCCACTAGGCGACATCAAAATGCATATATAACCATGTTCCTTAAAGGTGCAATTCTTGGTCACAAATATAGTGAGTATCCATTATTGCCTATCGAATTTTCATCTTAGATTTGACATTGTGATCAAAATAGCACTTAGGATCTGTTAGAGTAAATTTTCTGGTATCCTACACTTTTAGAGTAAGTTTTATGTTAGAAGGAAATTGAAAGAATGATATAAGACCACACAAAATTGATCACCATGTCTAAGCAGAATCCTACGTACACTAGCTATCTGCTACAAAGGGAATATGTAATACTTCATTTCTTTAGTTACTTTCTAAGGAGAATTTCCCCATTTCTTTAGTTGATTATGAAAATATACTTCATTTAATTTCATAATATAATTTTATTATATTTTTCTCTAATATAATTTAGGAGTTATACGTAATCAAAGGTCGCGGTGAACAGTTCCCTAAGTAATTAAAGAAATAGAGAAAGTAATTAAGAAGAAGTTGAATGTGAAACTTCTTAACAGAAGGGCTAGCTAGTGAAAGGGAACTTGTCCGTTGCGGTGATTTTGTTCTGCGATTGAAAAAGGTTACTCCACAATCCAGACAAAATTGAGAACTTGATAATCTGATTTTACTCGTCTTGGACTGTGATCCATTATATGCCATAAGTAGCTCCAATTTCCATCAATCGGAAGTTCCGAACGTCTATAGTAAAGAGTCCTTGAACAATCTTAAAATACAATAAATGCACTTAAAAATAGAATAATAATCTGCTACATGAGTTATCTTATTAGACGGGACATGGACGGTTGAAACAGTATTGATCAACATAGTACTGCTACTATGCAGCAAAGCTGGTGAAAATTGTGAACCAACTGGACATAATTAATCAAATATTTCTACTTAATTAATTAGTAATCAACAGTCCAGTCATATCTTTACGTTCGTTTTTTTAACATTTTTGTGTTTCGTTCAAATATTTCTACTTAATTAGTACTCAACGGTCTCAGTTATTTCTTTACGTTCATTTTTGTTAACATTTTTGTGTTCCATTTTATCTTTGTTTACTCCTAAACTATAACGAAAAATTAATTTATGAAAATTTAGTGTCTCTACTTTCATTATATAATTTCATTGATTATTTTTTGTTAGGCTGTAGAATTTACTAAAAGTCAAACGGCGAAAAAATTAATTAAACAAACGTAAAAAATTCATTAGGACAGAGTGAATATTATTTTGTTGAAGTGTATATGTTAATAATTTAAATGCCAACTGGTCTTGCTGAATTTCCTAACAGGCATAATTAGGCAATAGGCATACATAACTATATTAGTATATGATATGAGCGAAGTCTTGCTTGCTGTCCTTGCGAATGTGATCATATATACTCTTTGACATTTATTCCCTTTCATTAATAAAATAAAATAAATAAATAAATAATTTTGTTCAACTTAATATAGATGCTTTGTGTTTTCAGCTAATGATTTCAGAAAAATAAGTAATGTACTACTTGTACATTTTGTTGGATTTAAAATCATAAAATTCATATTTACAGACACTCCAGTCAGCGCATTTTTTTTTGCCTCTGTAATGATATATATTCACGGTAATTATTATACAAGTACATTATATTATACGTACGTAAAACAAGCAAACAAGTAGAATTCTAGTTCTGGAATGATTAATTTGATTAAAATTGTATTGAGGAAATTAATTATAACGAAACTAGTATATTGAAACGCGGATGCCCGCGTAATAATAAGATGTACGTAATTGAATTTTAAAAGTCGATAAAATATTTATTATAAATTAGATCACATGAAAATGAATTTATTTAATTAATTTCATGTGTATTGATAAGATGAGTGAAGTGAAATCTTATAAATTTGTAATTGCTATTTTAGTGTACATTTGTAATTAAGTAATTGCTACTTCTTATAATTTTTATATAATTTTCAATTAATATTTAAATTATAAAAATAATTAAGTAGTGGGCAGAAATTACTTTTTGAAATTAATATTTACTTATTAACATTGGTTTTAGTATAATATAATACTTCTAAAGTATTTTTTTTTCTTTGTCCCGCTAACAATGTTTTGCCATTTTGAGTGTCCCATTATAAATGTGTCATTTAAAAACATTGTATTTTAGAAAATATAAACACCCTCATAAATTAAACATATTTATAACTTTGTCACATTTTATCAATTCTTTATTCATTATTTGTAAAAAAATATCTCACTCACTCACTGACTCACATTCTTTACTTCATTATTTATAACAACAACTTAACCATTCTTAAAATCCGTGTAAAATCCATTTCGTCACATTTTGAACGGGGTGGAGGAGTATATGGATAGATGTTAGAATTATTTGATGATAAAACTATTAATTAGACAGTTCTAATGATGTAAGCTGATTAACTGTTTGTACTTTGTAGTTAATGTACTTTGTAGTTAATTTTATATTCTATGGTTAAATCATGAATTGCAATAGATTAACTGAATAATAACCGGCATGGGTACTTTTTTTTAAATGGTTAAAATTTTGACATATTAAAAAAATGCAGAAGTAACTGGCATGGGGACTTAAGTTAATTTGTGCCCGACTCCATATACTACTATATATCGGTGGGAATAGAACATAAGTAATTATTTTTTTTAAACGGCAAATATTACAACTACTCCTATACTAATGCCATATAAATTTATTAAACCACTTTATTTCTCCATACTTAAACCAACCTTATAACTCCGTCACCGTCAGGGATCGAACCTTGCACCCCTCATTCAATATCCAAACTCCTTACCACTGCACCACCTTATAACTACCATAGACATAAGTACATAACTCAATCGGCATGATGAACGTACACCACGGTAAGTAATTATTAGGAAGAAGTAGACAAATTGGTGAAAGACCAAATGTTTTGTGTAATATCCGTTTTGCCACCGATTTTTCTTTCTAAGTTCTTTTAATTTAAAAAACACCCCTGCAGGTGAGAGGGACTTACATTCCTCACAGATACTAATCAACTAAGAGGAATGTTCCTCTCAGTTGGTACCGGTCACAGATAATTTAACAACTGTTTCCTCTCAGATGCCAGGTTTCCTTGTAGTGAGTATATATGAATCATTATGTACCTTCCTAGCTATATATATGTACGTTGTTTTTCTTCATTTCAATTCAATATATGGACTTACGATTCTAGCTAGTGTTGGAATAGCTACATACGCATCAAATTGAGTATACTCATACGATGATAGAAACTTAGGATAAGACCTTTTAATAGTATGCACAATGACGTGAAGCAAAACACAAGGTGCGGAGTCAGGGGTGGCGACCACCACCTCTAAACTTTTAAATTTTGTTATTATGATATGTATATTTCTGAAAAATTCACATTTCGCTACCCTTAAAATTTTTTAGTACATTTAATTAGTCTAATTTCTTAATTTCATTATAAAACTTCTATTATAATATATGTCTCGCCACCCCACTTTTTAATCCTGGCTCCGCCCCTAAAACACACTATCCCATGTTAAAGATGGCTCCGCCCCTAAATCACACTATCCCATGTTAAAGATAAATAATTCAAAATAGCTAGCTATAAATTAAGGTGCATTAATTTTAATTTAAGATGTTGTATTGTACACACGATGGAGAGTCTTCTTGGATCCTAGAGCGGCACCAAACACTAGAGACTATATAGGTGAGCATGATTAATCTTACTATTATCTGAACTAAGCATGCATATAAGCCATCTAACTTTAGTTCACATGTAGTTGCAATAGGTAGAAAAGGCACCGCAAACAACCATAAATGACCCCAACTTACTTTTGCCTACTACAATCACAATATATACATATATTTACTCAAATAAATTAAGAAAGAAAAAAATTGAACATCAATATCTAGTAGTATCATCACTTTATATCCAAATCAGATGTAAGGGATCCATCGATCCTTAGTTGTGTACTGCGATATGGCCAATCACTAACAAGGGTTAGTTGGGTGTAGGGCTTACATTATAGAGGACTTTATTAGTTGAAGTGTAACTATTTTGACCTGCAGGTTGAGTAGAAGAGGAACTGTCCCGATCGACGTAGGTCATTTTTCCATTCGTACACCATGCCCCGATAGTTATCGTATTACGTATATATTCCCCGATTTATTTTAATATTTTGGGTTTAAATTAAATAACTACTTCTCATTGAAAAATGAAAATAGTTACCTCAGACCAATTTGGATTACCAATAGTTTATTTCTCCCATGATATAAATTCACTAAAATTTCAAACTTTTTAGTGCTTTTCTATTCTCAGACCGACTTCGTATAGGTCTTCATTAGATTATTGCCATGTGGGTTGTGGCACTTAATTCAATTTGATCCTTTCTTTGTAGTTCAGAGTCATTTTCATTTTATATGTAATTTTCGATACGATGTATTAAAAATTATTTTTTAGTTTAAAAAAATCCTACTAAAATATAAGTTGATTATAATACCCTTTTTATTTGAAAATTAACTTTTATAAAATTACATTTCTAAAAGCCATATCAATTAATAAGCCTTCTTATAAATTACAAATCAAATATTATTTTAATCAACAATAACAATTTGATTAACTCAATTCAATTAACTAACTATAGTTGTTCATCCAGAATATTAATTAATAGTTGCTGAAGAACCCTAACCATCAGTTTTTGTCCCTTTTATTATTTTCATCCGAGATTACATCGTTAAACGGCCCACTTGTTCTGTTTGCAAATGAATATATAACATAATAATTTGAGGCCACGTACCAATCTATTTACCTGACTATGTTAACACCATTGCACAAAGTATCATATCACTTTAGTTGCTTGCCATGATTGGTTATGAACTTATGATACTTTGATATCACGCAGTATATGAATATGAACTTGTTAGGAATTCATGGTCTCAACTTCATGATCACTTCGGCGATTCTTAATTTTGTAACTTTTATAAGGTATTTTTATAATTGGAGATTATGAAAACGTGGAATAATTGGGGAAGAAGGGTTTATGGGAGTGGAGAAGAATTTATTGAATGGTCTATCAGGATTGGAGACAAAAATAAATTGTTGTTGGATTATAATTTTAATAAAAATTTGGTATTAATTAAGTATAATGATTTTAAAGTTAATTGTGATTAAGTGAATTTCATTTATAGTATTTTTTTGAATTAAGGTAGAATGAAAAAAAATATAAATTACTAAATTTTATTGAAAAGTTATGGGTATAGATGTACATTCAAATTTTACTAATAAAATAATGAGATCGTACCTGATACATGCCAATGATCTATTGGAGACCTACGTTCAGGTCGGTACGTAGGCGGCCTGAGAATAGAATTTAACTATCATTTCTTTTAAAGTGTGAATATAATTGAGAAAATAAGTAGTAGTATCAGTTAGTAAGGTGGTGCAACGGTAATGAGTTGGGGTAGTGAAGGAGAGTTGCAGGATTCGATCCCCGGCGGAACCAGAGTTATAAGGTTGGTTTAGATGTAAAGAAATAAGATGGTTTTATAAGGTTTGTATAGCATTAGTGTAGAAGTAGTTGTAATTTTTGTCGTTTCAAAAAAAAAAAAAAAAAAGTATATACAATAGTTCCTTTTAAAGAGTCTTTCCCGAGACTTTTTAGTCTAGAAAAAATAAGAAGTGTAGAGTTAAAGAACGATAAAAGTGGTTTGGGGAGGGAGCAAGTTTTGAAGAGGATTGGAGAACGGAGCTTTTCGAATGGGAAAAGGAGGAGGTTGAGCGTCTCAAGTCACTAGTGGTGGGACACAGAAGGGGTGTCGGATGCTTGGAGATGGAGTACAAGTAAAGAGGGATCTTATTTGACAAGGCAGGGCTACCGGGTGCTTATTGAGCAAACAGAAAACCTTGCTTTGGGAAGATGATTTGAGGAAATTTGGTGTAAGTTTGACACCTTCAAATGTGAATTAATTCATTTGGAAAGTCTTGCAAGATAGGTTAGCCTAAAAACAACTTAAAAAAGAAAGGGATAGACTTGAGTGAGTTGGATATTTTTGTGTAAATGGTGTAGAGTGGAGGTGGAGTCTACGAGGGCATATTTTAGGAGGGTGTGTTTTTGCGAAAGAGTGTGGACGAAGTGGTTAAGAGTGGACTATTCATTAGAGTCCAACTTGTTAGAGCGACTAGAGGCGCATAACCAAGTGGCTCCTAGGGGTAGGAGATGGGTATGGCAAATCTTTTGGCATAGCACGATTTGGAGCCTATGGTTAGCAAGAAACGAGTTAGTTTTCACCGGGGAAAAGTCTACTCCTTGGCAAGTAGTGGAGAAAATTAAATTGAAGTGTTGGTATTGGCTAAAAGGAAGAGACAAGTTAAGGGAGTATGACTTGGATGGCTCATGGTTCTTGGAACCACGACTTTGTTTGAACTTGAAAGATTGATAGTGGGTAGTGGTATAAACTGTTTTGGTTGTTGTTGTAACCGAGCATTTATTATGCTCATTTTTTAGTTAATGAAATTTTTAACCATTTCAAAAAGAAAAAAAGTTCATTTTTTACTCGAGCAAAAACCATATTAATCTTTTAGTAGAAGAACCTAACTTTTTACAAGATAACTTCTGAATGAATTAATATAAACTATAATGAGATATATAGAGTGTAGAGTAAAATCAAAGTCACAAACCCTTTATTACCTCTCCCACTACTAATCATATAAGCTTGTGAAATTACTGCCCAGCAACACTGGCCAAAAACAGTACGCTCATTAACTTGAAAGAGCCATAGAAAGTGAATAAAATCATGACAAAGTTACTTTTATCTTTTCTGCATACATATAGACTAGAGAAAAGCTTCACCTTTTATGTTTAGGTGTCCAAAAATGTGCCATGAAAATGTTTAAAATTCTTGCCCCTAATTTGGTCCCAACAACGTCAATCAACTAAAATGTCCATTATTATCACCAACGGTAGTAGTAGCTTCAATTCAATTATGTCCAAAATGCCATGCGGATTACCTGTGGGCATGATTATATGTAGTAAGGATACTATCGATTTTTTATTTTGCCCTTTTTTTATTTATGTTAAGTTTTTAAAATTTGTGTCTCCTTGAATGAGTATACTGAACTAACCCCTTCTCGAACTCACATAATAGTTTACAAATCCGAATTCCAATTGAGTACACTTGATACAACAACCTTAACATGGAATAGATCATAAAGTCACTATCAATGAAAGATACTCATATTATATTTTTTCTAAATAAATAACCACCTGAACTTCCTAACCCGTATACATGTACCATTTGATAATTAGTTGTTAATAATAGTCGATCTATCCAAAAATAATTGTACAACGGCTGTTATGATCAATTAAGGAAAACTCTCACCTGCCCAGTGCTAATTATATATTGGTAATAATATAAGGATTAGTTAGCTAAAAATTGGAATTTATAACAACAATTTGTTTACCACTATTATTTGGCAAAGACCGAATCAGTCAAATAAGTTAATATATTTTTCTTATTAACTGACTGATAGTAATACATGAACTGTCACATGTTATTAAAAGAAGTTTTCCTCCTGAATTAAATATAGTGCTTTTTTTATGAAATATGGTTACCTTAGATAATCACACGTATCGCAGTTAAAGATTCCCATTAAATGGCATGAGCTAGTCATGACCTGGCCTATAAACTCTCTTTATTTCTCCTTCTCCTTCCAAATGTGTTTTTTCGGTTACAAGTATTCTCATGGAAAACCCCTCCCCTGCACTTTCTTACACAAGAAAAGCACAATAGTAGTAGTACATAAATCATAATCCTACTTCTCTTTTTCCTTCCACCAAAGGCAAAGCATATATCAAAACGAATACCCTCTCTGTTTCTCTTCTCTCTGTTCTTGATATATATTACTACAATCCTGTTTCTGATCATCTTGATATGATTAACTTACCACAATGAAAAACATATCAATCTGTCACAGCGATCACGCCATTAAAGTCTCCGATTCGTATCGTCCGGGGGCTTCGAATCAGGCCTGTGTTTCGCCAGCCGTAGCCCCCGCGATTCAGGATGCAGTTACGTGCATACACAAAGTCAAACTGATCAAGGACGAGAAGCTGATTCGGGTCAGGCTCACTTGGTGCAGCAAATTAAACCGAGGGCTCTCTCTTAGCGTCTGCGATTACCCGTTTTACCCTTCCAAATTCAACAAGCATGCCAGAGTCATACAAAAGGCGAATGGGACGAAAGCTTTCGAGTCCTGCGGTATGAAAATCGAGGTCTTGTGGGATCTCTCTCAGGCAGGATATGATGCGGGACCGGAGCCTGTTTCCGGGTTTTACGTCCTGGTTTTCGTTAACTCGGAGCTGGGACTTGTCCTTGGTGATGCAGGTGGAGAGCTGGAGGTTAAGAAACGGATTGCCGATGCTCAAGTGTGTCAGTTTTCGTTGATTTCGCGGAGTGAACGGTTTTCAGGGAACGCGGTGTACTCAACCAGGGCTAAATTCTTGGAGACGGGGCCATTTCACGACATTTTGATTGAGTGTTTTGGGGAAGACAAGCTGCTGAGGTCTAAGAACCCTGCTTTGTCTGTGTATATAGATAAGAAAGTTGTGTTTCAAGTGAAGAAATTGCAGTGGAATTTTAGGGGGAATCATATAGTTTTCTTGGATGGTTTGTTGGTGGATATGTTGTGGGATGTACATGACTGGTTTTTTAATCCATCAACTGGTTATGGTGTTTTCATGTTCAGGACAAGAAGTGGTTTGGATAGCAGGTTGTGGCTGGAAGAGAAGAACTTAGAGCAGAATGGACAGGAGAAGAATGGTTTCTCCTTTTTGATTTGTGCTAGTAAGAATCCAGATTGAA
The DNA here is from genome assembly GCA_028274465.1 of Plantago ovata. NCBI lineage: Eukaryota > Viridiplantae > Streptophyta > Magnoliopsida > Lamiales > Plantaginaceae > Plantago > Plantago ovata. Next base: position 28,554,681 of record CM051455.1, on the reverse strand, counting down.
AGGGCAAGACAACTTTTTTTTTTTTTTTTTTTTTCCTTTTTTAATTATTTGGTTTGCTGTGATGTTTGAAGTGAAACTGTGAAAGCTAGCTAAGGTTTGAGAGTTGAGCTACATATTTTTTTCATATAGGTAAGGAAACTAGGAAAGTACTAGTGATTATACAATAAAAAAAAAAAAAAGATAGCATTGACCTTTGTTAGTTTGTTATACTAATGGATTTTGGTTCTTGGTTCCCCTCACATTACTGATTACTGCAAAAATAATTTTTGAAGTTTTATATGGGAAATGCACTGTGCACATGAAGTGGCCATGGGGGTTTATTTGCTCTGCAGCCCAAGTTCGTCCATTTAACTTGAATTGGGTCTAGTGATTTAATGGAGCATGTAAAGAGCTCCAAATTAGCCCAATAGTTCCAACTTCCAACTAATGCTTTTCATAGATGCAGATTGGGTCCATATCATTGTACTGTTGGTGCTTTTCTTCTGAAATTAGCATTGCAGTGACCGGGGGCGAAGCCAGAAATTTGGCTCAACCCGTGCTAATTTAAATCACTTTAAATTTTATGATCTCCTTAAACTCACGCTTTAAGCCGCTTTAACGATTTTTGCGCATTTTATATTGCCTTAAGCATACAAAATTAGTATAGTTCAAAATAAATTAGTAAACTTACGATAATAATAATATAAATATTTATATTAATTAGAAGTAAACTAAGCTCTTCAAAATTCCAATATGACATGTGCTATACATGTATTCCAATCCAAAATCATCAAAGGTCAATCTAGAAATTAAGTATGCTACATACTTTTTTTTTTTCCCTTTTTCCAACCTGTGCTGCAGCGCAGGTTGGAACCATGCTCCCTTCGCTTCTGGCAGTGACTATTTCAAAAACAAAAAAACAGAGTTACAAACGGGCGCACATAATTCCATATCATCTCTTCTCTTCTACATTTTACCGTACAAAAAACTTAAACCAACAAAAAAAGGCCGGTTACAATTTGCAAGTTTGATATAAACGTTAAACATACGATTTATGAGCATGAGTTGACCACAACAGCCGCACTACTTTTGCATTCGAAAACACGTGACTGACTAATTGTACGGACCTCTAACTATGTGGCAACCACAAAGGCTGCACTACCTTGTAATTTGAAATTTGAATATACGGAGTTCGTTACTTTAGATCTTACATAACAATTCATAACATAACAAGCATAATCATAACTCAAACTTATGACTTCCACACTCTACCACCAACAATCGGGAATTAGCTACTCATAATGGATCTTGAATCCAACAACATCATATATATGAATAACAATTGCAAACATTCATAATCAGAATCAAAATGGGAAGAGTTGATACAAGTTACCATCGAGTCGTAATCGGTAGAATGCTCAAATCGCACAAATCAAGATGTAGAGACGATGAATCCGAATGTAATCACGTGTTCCTTGATGATAATCAAGTATCTAATTATATAGGTCTGAGGTATGGAGTCTCGAGGATCTCTCAAAACACTTACAAAAAAGTGAACAGAACCGATCGAGAATTGTAACTGAAAATTGAGTTTAAAAGTCAAAATCGCATCTGAGAACTAACACGGGGAGGCCCGCCTAAGGCAGGCGGGCCGCCTAACTTTCTGTTCAAAATGGGCTAGATGGAGCATCCGTGGTCGGATTGGAGCGTATGATATATCGTTGGATAGCTCTTCGAGTTAGCTACGAGTAAGAATTGGATTGCGGTCGACAGGACACCGTACGAAAGATTTATGGATGAAATGGTTAGACCGTGCTAACCTTGCATACTTGAACGACTCCAAAACCTTCATCTGGACTCTGAATTCGTTGATGTAAGGATAATTAAGTCTTTCCTAATGCATGTTTTCATGGGGATCCACAAAGCTTCAACGGGATCCAATTGCATCCAAAATGCGACATTAGCGAACCTCAGTGCCTGGAACATGCAAACTAAACAAAATTGGATTCTATTCTACGAAACTATATGCTAGAAGATAACAAACTACAGTAAAAAAGACTAGATGAAGGTGTGAAAAACACCGTTATCAAACCCCCCAAACCGAATCCTTGTTTGTCCTCAAGCAACAAACTAATGTTCTATCTTAAATGCAACACAAAAAACACATAAGAGTCGCATGCCAAACAGTTTGTATATATTGAATCTAACCAAGGACTTATGAACATGGACCATATCGAGCATATATAGCTAGCTAGTCGATAGGTTGAAACGTGTCTCTATTGCGTATATATACATTCCCACATGCACTTGGTTAAATCAAGGAGTCTACCGTGACATCTCTCATACGGATCAAGACATTGACGACTCCACACAGGGGCGAGGCCAATGTATGGCCAGTGGGGGCACTTGCCCCCACTCAAAATTATTTTCCCTACTACATAATATAGTATTTGACATTTTGACCCTTCTAATAGTTTATGTTGACTCCCCTAAGTTTATGAAAGATAACAAAACAAGATACTCAATTTTAGTGTCAATTATGAATTAGTCTAAATCAAACTAACTTGTAATATTTTAGCACATTAAGGTTGAAATTTCAATATATTATGGTGTAAAAGGTGTAAAATTCATTTTTTTTCCATATACTTGTGTGAAAAATTTAATAATCTCAATTTGAAATTGAGATAAAATGATTTTATAATTATTTTTCTCCACTTTTGTTGCCTAATTTTATAGTTTCAAAATTTTTAGCCAAAATTTTTCACCACATAACAAATTTGCCCCCGCTGACTGATCTTGTTGGACTCGCAACTGACTCCACATGCACTAATTTTTACATTATGGAACACGTATGTCATGATTCAAATGTAAATATACAATTAGAAGTATAAGAAAGCAAAAATATGTTCAAGGGACTTCCATAGAACAAGAATTTTTTACCAAACACCATTTGAGTATTATAGCCAGGAGAAGTGAAAGTTTTCATTTGAATCAGTACTATATGTGCATATATTTTTCTTTATTCCCCCCTCTAATTTACTTTTAAAGGTCTTATAACTAAAATTACATACCGCCAAACTAATAAATAAATAAGAAAAATGTTGTTAGAACATTGTTCCGGATATTATTGATGCAAAACAATTTCAATTGAATTGTGTTAAGTCGCGCGAGCGCAGACAGTTAAACGTTTCAATACTAAGAAATGTACAATTCACTATGTGGAGTGCATATAGCATATTTGCAGTTATAAAAATTAAATAACTAAAAGAAAAACACACAATGATAACACGCAGCAACACACACAGAGTGTTGCGTAAATACTACTTCGCAATTTTACAACTTCTATCTGTATTTTTATTTTTATTTTTATTTTTTCAAGTTTATCTTATTTCGATACTCTTTAATCTTTTTGTACATTATTTCATGTTTATAGTTGCTAAATACTTTTCCAAGTTCCACCCCCTAAACATATATTGTTGTATTTGTCACTGATTGTGTAAAGCACGAGCTTTACCAATATTTTTCAATATTTTCATTTTTTTCAGACCGAAGATCCTCTTGATTTATACTGTAATACGGGACGGTGGAAGGAGAATTTTATTGGTTTGTATGGTCTTGATTTCGGCTTTGCTCTTTGTTGCTTAGGAATTTTCGTGTCATTTGACTATACGGGTATAATGCAGTTTTGATCCTCGAAGTCCCCGTCCCCCGCGATCACGGTCCTTTTTCTTTTATACACGCGAATACGGTCCCCTATTTTCCAAAACCTTGGTCCTTCAGCTGAGTTGGCACGAATTGTGCCTATGTGGAACTGAATTGGATGAGTTAGTGTGTATATTGTCTCAATTTCTTTCCCAAATTAGACACTACAAACCCTAATTTCATCCTTTAATTCTCTGCATCTCTGAAAAAAGAACTTATTGCTATGAAAACAGAGCTTACTAATCTCTGAAATAACCTGTGAAGTAGAGCTTGATAAGCTCTGAAAACAGAGCTCAATTAAGCTCTGGAAACAGAGCTAAATTAGGCTTTGAAAACAGAGCTTGCCAAGCTCTGATTCAGAGCTTAGTTAAGCTCGATTTCAGAGCTTAATTAAGTTCTGATGAACAGAGCCTATGAAGCTCTGTAACAGAGCTTAGCTAATCGTTGTTTCAGAGCTTAGTTGAGCTCTGTTCATAGCGTAATTAAGCTCTAAACAAAGCCTAACTAAGCTCTGGAACATATCTTAATTAAGCTTTGTTTCAGGGCCTAAATAAGCTATGTTCAGAGCTTGAACATACAAGAGTGTGTGAGAGTGTGCCATTTGTGAGATTTAGTTGATGTGAAACTGATTTATGGTGACTTGGAGATGTGTTGGACAAGTTGACAAGCTGAATAGGTTGTGTATTGCCTTATTCGCGCTCTCCACGCACTAATACGGAGAATTATACGAAATAGGGGACCAAGAGCGCATAGTGCGCCAAGTCGAGACCAAAACCGCAGAGGACGGACACTTGGAGGACCAAAATTGCAATTTACCCTGTCTATATATATATATATAAATATATGCACATGCAAACAGGAGTGGAAACAAACTCGGTGCTTTCTCGACGCATGAGATAATAATACTGGGGCAAACAATTAATGGTTTCTAGAAACCGTGGGCTGAATAGGTTGTGAAACTGATTTATGGTGACTTGGAGATGTGTTGGACAAGTTGACAAGCTGAATAGGGGTTGTGTATTGCCTTATTCGCGCTCTCCACGCACTAATACGGAGAATTATACGAAATAGGGGACCAAGAGCGCATAGTGCGCCAAGTCGAGACCAAAACTGCAGAGGACGGACACTTGGAGGACCAAAATTGCAAATTGCAATTTACCCTGTCTATATGTATATATATAAATATATGCACATGCAAACAGGAGTGGAAATAAACTCGGTGCTTTCTCGACGCATGAGATAATAATACTGGGGCAAACAATTAATGGTTTCTAGAAACCGTGGGTTGCCTAGTGCCGGACTGCCGTGTTAGTGGTGAAAACTTAAAACTGCCCCACGGTCAAATTTTACAAATTTAACGAATTTAAAAAAACATGTAGTGTAACCGTGGGCTGGGAGTGAAAGTGTTGTATTATTAAGAGTGTTTTTCATACTTTTTGTTTTTGTATTACGGAGTTTTGAATTCTATTAATAAACAATTCTAAAAGAAAATAGAGTTCTATTAATAAACCTTTCTATGTTTAAAAAAAAATCAATGCTTTGGAGAAACCGTGTGCTAATTCGCGTCATGCATGGATCATCAACCCACATGAATTATCACATAGTCAGCGGCTTTGGTTCCCCTCATTTGAGAATATATATCGGGAATAGTAATTAATGATTATTATTACTAGAAGGTCTTATTGAACTTGTAACTCTTAGGCGTAGGCTCTCTTATTTTATCTTATTTTCGTATAAAAATTAATTATTTTAAATTCATTTCAATTCAGTTTAAATATATTAAGTTCAGTTCAAATTTGTATAATAGTATTTTATACTACAAATAAGTTCAGTTCAGTTCAATTCAGATCAGTTCTGTTCAGACGAAGAGAACAGATCCTTATTGGATAACTTTAACAGAGACAAACTGATACCGACTACAAACATCAGAATTTCTATTTTTATTTCTATAATGTATATATTCTGAGCATTCTTCAGGCTCTAAACTTATTATTATTTTTTTTTACGGTTTTAATGTTTTTTGAATAACTCTAAATGATTATATTATGCAACTGAAACTCTGTTTCTCATATATTGAGGTGATTTGAATTGGCCTAAACTTATTCGGTTATTTGCCATATAAAAAAAAAATTAAGTAAATTTAAAGTATTTTCAAATAAAACGGATATTAAACTGATACGGACTCCAAACATCACAGGATTTGTTCTTTATTCGAGTTCCTCTTCGATTTTTTTTTTCTCTGTGTGACTATTTCTGTAACGCCCCGACCACTAATCGGCCGAATGCCCGACCCTTTGGGCCGGCACGGTTATTCCTAGACTGCTCTCCGGGGTGATATGCTGGCCCCACAGACCAACACGTGTTCTAATCCGCGCACTTTGTCCTCACTCGTACGCGCACCGGAAACTTCCCAGTGGGTCACCCATCCTATAATTGCTCCAGAACAAGCACGCTTAACTCTGAAGTTCTTCTAGGTGGATTCCCGAAAAGAAAGGTGGACCTTGTTGACATGAGTAACGTTCTCAACCCCTTTAAACCTCTGAATTTCTGGGGCGTTACAATTTCGGTGAAGAAAGATAAAAGGAGAATATACTGAAAAAAATTAAGGAGGATATACTGAGAATATTGAATGCTACTTGCTGTAAGCTAATGACCTTACATAGCCTCGAAGGTGGTGTCCATTAAACTATTATCAAAACACATGTGTAAGCTGGCCTTTCATTTTTAGATCCGTAGACAAGGATAATACTGGTTATTTGCACAAACCGGACTCCATTAGTGTAATCTTTACACTTTAGTATATAGTAGAATCTAACGGTACCATCAGTCTCAACCAAGGTTTTTTTTTCTTTTTCTTTTATAACTTTGGAATCCGCATCCGCTATCCTTTGGGTGCGTACTGCGTACACCCTACGGGTCTACGCAATAGCCTGTATATAATATCCCGCATCCTACAACGTTTGTAATTGAATAAGATAAATGGTATATATATTAGACCACCACTCTCCAAAAGTGAATTCGTGGGTGCTCATGCCAAAAGCGGATAATTTCCATCGAGACGTGTGTGGGTTAGCCCGCAAAGTATTATCCTCCATTTTAACTAATCAAAGTCATTTTGCTAATCTTACCACTCTAAAACTTTATTGATCTCATTATTCATGTCGTTTTTGTCTCAGAAACGATCCACAAATTTTCCAATTATAATGGCTTTTGAAGAAAAAGCATAGCATTTTGATTTTAGACCAATTGATAAAAAAAAATAAAAATTTGATGGTTGATATTTATATATATTTAACCTGAAATGAAATGAAGTAGGATGAAAGAAAAATTAATAATTCTAAAAGAAGGATTTTATCATGTGTGAATTGTGATTATAACATAACATAACAAAAAGATTTGTATCAATGATTTATTTACGCGGTGGTATGTGGTGGTATATGTAGATTACTTAAAAAGATAATCATTATCACAAAAAATAAATATTGCATCTCGCATATATTTATGGATTAGGTTTCCATTTGATTTGATTGACTTTTTAAAACAATTCAATTTGACGTCATATTATTTTACAAAATCATATCCAATTAATAAAATTATATTATGAAATTATATCTTTACACTTTTATAATATATTTATATTAATTATCTTAAAGTAATTACTCACTATACTTATATAATATTTTCATAATTATTACTCCTTTTATAATATAATATAATTAATTATTTTAAAGTCAATGAAATAAAATAAAAATAATCATTATACTAATAGTAGTGGATATTTTAAAGTAGAAATATGTTTTTTTTTTTTTAAAAAGGAAAAAGCATGAAGCATGAGTCATGAATGAAGTATAGAAAACCTCGTGGGGCGAAAATGTAGAAATAAGAAAAGTTTGCTTGCAAAAAAAAGACGTGATATAGGTGGTTTCTTGCGAGAGGGGTCGAGATTAGTCGATAGAATCGATGGCTACTAAACCCTCATTTCCTTCACTATAAAAATCCCTAAACTACTCCTCTATTTTTCACTCACTCATCATCAGACTCCTTTTCTTACTAGTCTCTCGTTTTTCTTCTCTCTAGTCTATTCTCTTTCTTCACCTCACTGTAACCATGTCTTGCTACAGAGGAAAGTACGCCGGTAAGCTCTCCTTTTCACCTGTTTTTCATTTATTTTAAGCTAGATCCTGCTTTAGATCCTGATGTTCCTCGGTTTCTCCGTATGATTTATTGTTTTTTTCCAGATCTGATTTGCTTGATCCGATGTGAATTGATGATCCTTAGTTTTTACTACTGCTTTGTCTATTTCCTGATGTGATTGATTGCTTGTTCGGTTTAGTTTGTTGTGATTTATCATGTGTTCGGTGCAATTATTTCGACTGATGTAGATGCACTGATTATTCAGTTGTAGATTGATCGATCCATTGATTTTGAATTATAGTTATTGAATTTCATGTTTTCGTTGCTACATCGAATTTGGATCTGTTAAGTCTCTAATTCGTTAACTACATCTTTGCGATTTGAAATTATATATGATTTACCCATAGATAAGGTGCCGAGGTAGTGTTTTTGTTTATTGTTTTGCCAATCCAAGACCTTAACTAGCTGATGAGTTGACACTTATTTAGGTTGAGCTCCTAAATTGATATTAATGATCTTTGTGGTGCTAATTTTTTATTAATGGTAGAATGATAAATATAAGTTGCACTGCTCCATCCTATGGCCTAAATATATGGGCAAAGGTATCAGATCTTATATTTTGATGGTTAGAAGTTGCCAAGTGGTACCCAATTGCATGTCATGTAAGCACCTGGCCAGTTAGACGTTGCCTTTTACAAGTCACTGATATGCTGTCTTGGCTAAGGTTGTTGCCTCGTGCTATTTAAGCTGCTCTATGCATAAATATGTATTTGTCTGGTCTTTCTTGTTTTTGTTTTTTCCTTTTTTTTTTTTTTTTTTCTGTGTCAAGTGTTAATTGAAGTATTGAACAGATGAGTGTGAAGTAGCGTGTTTTGTGGAACAATTTGGGCTACATTTTCAGTGATCTGTTAAATATACCTTTGATGTGCCTCTTTCAACTTTATTAACCAAGTCGTGTTTCTTGTTGCAGACGAGCTGATTGCTAATGCAACCTACATTGGTACCCCGGGGAAGGGTATCCTTGCTGCTGATGAATCCACTGGCACAATCGGAAAGCGTTTATCCAGCATTAATGTTGAGAATGTAGAAACAAACAGGAGGGCTCTGCGTGAGCTTCTTTTCACCACCCCTGACGTCCTCCAGTATTTGAGTGGAGTTATCCTTTTCGAGGAAACTCTATACCAGAAGACAGCTGCAGGTACATACATACTTTTATAGTCATTATGCAAGAACAAGTGGACAACAATTAATATCCTCTATTAATATAGCCTGTATTTTGGAACTAAGTACCATGATGATAAGCTCTAATACAATATTTTCTTGAATTTGCAGGCAAGCCCTTTGTTGATGTCTTGAAGGAGGGTGGTGTCCTTCCCGGTATCAAGGTTGACAAGGGTACCGTCGAGCTTGCTGGAACCAATGGCGAGACCACCACACAAGGTCTTGATGGCCTTGCCCAGCGCTGCCAACAGTATTACGCTGCTGGTGCTAGGTTTGCTAAGTGGAGAGCAGTCTTGAAGATTGGTCCTAATGAGCCATCTCAGCTTGCAATCAACGACAATGCCAACGGTCTTGCTCGCTATGCCATTATCTGCCAAGAGAATGGTTTGGTCCCAATTGTTGAGCCTGAGATCCTTGTTGATGGTTCACATGACATCGAGAAGTGTGCTGATGTGACCGAGCGTGTGCTTGCTGCTTGCTACAAGGCATTGAACGACCACCACGTCCTCCTTGAGGGAACTCTATTGAAGCCTAACATGGTTACACCTGGCTCAGATTCTCCAAAGGTAGCCCCTGAGGTTATTGCAGAGTACACTGTCCGTGCCTTGCAACGCACAATGCCTCCTGCTGTCCCAGCTGTTGTGTTCTTGTCTGGTGGGCAGAGTGAGGAAGAAGCAACTGTCAACCTTAATGCCATGAACAAACTGAAGGGCAAGAAGCCATGGAGCCTTTCTTTCTCCTTTGGACGTGCTCTCCAGCAGAGCACCCTCAAGGCTTGGGCTGGTAAGGAAGAAAACATTGGAAAGGCTCAGGCTGCATTTTATGCTAGGGCCAAGGCCAACTCTGAAGCCACCCTTGGAACTTACCAGGGTTCTTCCTCTTTGAGCGAGGGTGCTGGTGAGAGCCTCCACGTCAAGGACTACAAGTACTGAGGTGGAATTTCAGTGTTTTGATATATTTTACTTTATTGTTGAGAGAGTAACCGGCTATGTAGTTTGACTCTGTTTTCTCCTTTTTACCTCCTTATCTTTGTCACTGAACCATTTTAATAATCTTGTTGAACGTCAGCAATGTGATACTTTCGCATCCCTTTTTGTTATTAAGAGGCTGTTTTCTTGTGTTAGTTTGCTGTCTGTTTTCGTAACCTTCGACCAACGCTTCAGGAGTATTCATAAGCGACTTGGGGTGTTTTCTGGTGTTATTCTGTTGTTTGTTATCAAGAGACTGTTTTCTGGTGTTATTCTTCTGTCTAATTCCTTGCTTTTGTGACCTTTTTTTTCCACAACTTTACGTGCACTCTGAACCTAGCGCTCCACAGGTGTTCTTAAGCTCGTTCTGTTGCTGTACCTTACGGAAGTTTCTATTTACCTGAGTTGTGAAACATGAGCAGTAATTATTTTGGGTATTTCTTTGTTGGTTTGTTTCATAGTCCATAGCTCACCTGGTAAATGATAGAGCCAAAGCAGCAAGTGTGGTTTATTATAGGTTTCATTTATAAACTATGGTGTGCGCTTTACCGAGAGTGGAGGTTTGAAATTATAACAAGCGAATGTTTGGGAGTTTGGGACCGATGTTTGATATTGAGCTTCTTCATGCCAGTACCAGCATAGGGCCCTTGATTTAAATTGTGAAATAGGAATTTTAGTTTTTCTTTCTCATTGGATTTAAATTAATTATTATCTTATCTGAACTGAACTTATTTGTAATACAAAATACTATTAGGCAAATCTGAACTGATCTGAATATCTGAACTGAACTTAATCAATTTTGAGATGAAAAGAATAGAGCCTATGTACAACTTACCGAGTATGTTTGTCTATCTTAATAATCATGGATCATATCGGTAAGACTTAAATGTGCGGGATAACAGGTAACAACTATAATGTGGACACATCAAATGTGCGGGAATCGGGATAGCAGGTAAAAACTATGATGTGGACACATACACACTGAAACATACGAATTGATGTATTATCTTGCTCAAAGTTCTCTCTGATTTTTTATTGTGAGAAACTTCCATGAAAAAAGAGAAATAATTGTAGAAGACCCCCCCGGACCAGCTCACTCATCATACTGGGTGGGGCAGGCATGGTCTAGGACTCTTGCAGTCTCAACGTAGACCCGGAAGCAGCTCCTACTTAATGCGTATTGGGCCACGGGCGGGGCAAAGTCCATCTATCGGTTGCCAAGTCGACCGATACTTGTGCTTCTTCCATGGATTTGCATTTTACAAAAGAAAAAGAAAATCAACAGGAGGAAACACTACCAGCTAGTAGTGGTGTTAATGGAGTCAAGTCTATTTTTAATACTCGAGCTCAAATGAATTTGAACTCGAGTTGAGCTTTTTATAGAAAATGGAAAAAGAAACTTTGTATTACGAGCCCTATTAAACTGATTTTGATAGACAAAGAATATCAAATCTAGCGAGTTATTTTCCCAAACCTTATCGAACAAAGTCGAGCGGAGGGTAAGGCTCGTCTTGGAAAAATTTGAGAAAATTTATAAAATTTGTTAACATAATACGAGTATATGATTTCTCTTCTTTGGTGGTGCTTGACCAACAGTTCCTTGACCAAAGCCAGTCACTTCATCTCGTACTTGAGTATCTTCCTCATATATATGGTAAGTAGGGGTGGGTGTTTGGGATGGGAATTTGAGAAATTTCCGATTCTGATTGGATTTCCCGAATAATTCCGATTCCGAAACTTCCGATTCCATTCTGTCCTGATCTCGAATTTTCATTTATAAGTTTGTGATGGAATTGAGATTGATTTTGTCTTCCGAATGGGATTTGGGCTCCCGAATGGGGGTATATATAGGAAATCAATTACTACTAGTTTTAATAAAAATTTCGATTTTCATTTCAATAAGATAGACACTAATATTGTTTTGGCCAAAGATGTTAGTTTATTGTGTTGTCCATAGACGTTATATATATAGTTGTGGAAGGTTTGACTTTCACTAGGCCGTACAAATAAATAATAAATATGTTGATTTTCATGTTGGATTAGTTGTTGCTTTCCATTTCTCACTGGTTAATGTTTCGATTATAATCACTATTGATGAAAAATATGTTGAAATTTTACATTGATAGCAAAATATTGAAAAAAATATATTATACATCGTGTATAAAATAGATTTTATTTTGTCTTAAAAAAGTAAAAACTAAAGATGGAAATCCGAATTCCCGCCCGATTTCGTCCAAATTTCGAATTTCCAATTCCGAAATATCCCAATATTATTTAGGGTGGGATTGGGATGGCAAAAAATTGTCCCGATCCCGAAATTATCAAACCCGAAATCTCGAAATTCCCGCCCATCCCCCAACCCTAATAGTAAGGGGCGGTGGTAGTATATGTACTACCTGTGTCTCCAGTTACACCCATTTTTACAAAAAAAATTATTAGTAGTTATATATTTTTAGTTTTTTACAAATAGCATCACTTAAATTTAAACTTCAACATATTAATCCAACATATTTTCATGGAATTATGAAAGTGTTGATTGGAAAAAATGTTATTTCCACCATAAAATATAGAATTAATGTCATTTTTAAGCCCATTTTTCTAATTTAGAATAAATTTTGCTTGTACTTTACATTTTAATATATGCAAATATTGTCAATCGACTCATAAGAAAAATTATGTAAATAATTAGCCACATCTTAATTTTCATCATGGCTCCACCTTATTGGTTGATTACCAGGTTGTTCAGAATCAGTTTCTAACTCCACCTAGAACATCATTATTGATTTCTCCAGTATTAGAGCTCATCCTCTCCAATTATGGCCTTTTATTTTCATTAAACACCACATTTATGTTGTTAACTAACCTGTTGACCTGGTTAAATACACCACAACCTATTCCCTTTAACACCATGCTGAAATCCTAAACATATTCATTTTAGTGGTCATGGATCCAGCATGTCCCGCCTCTTCATATTTTCAAAAGCATCAATGATTGAATCAAGGGGATGAAGGGGATGATTGGTTTGGATGTGTGTTACGGCCAACGGGTCGAAAACACACCCTTCCGAACCCGAACACAATACACCTTCATTTTAAGCGTAGTTTGACCAACTTTGGCATTCTATTTTCAAATTCAAATTCAAGTGATCGGTTTTGTGTGCATTCGTAATGGTTTTCTTGATTTTTAAAACGCATTCGATCGATTGGTTTCGATTTCAAAATGTAAAGCAAACGTGTTTCGGACTTCTAATATAATATTTTACTAATAAGCCCCAAAAAAGGAGGAGACATGGAATAAGTTGAAACACGTTTCTTTAAACAAACGTCAACACATCAAATACAACTTTTCTTCTAGGACCCAGTCTTCACAATTAATCCAGACAGAAGTTTAGCCCCAAGAGAGATGTCTAAAAAGATTTTAAAACTATATCAGGAATGGCAAAGTCGATAATGGTGTTACTTTGGTGAATGAACAAGATGCAATGGTGAAGGACACACTAGAAAAGGCTACAGAGCCAAACTTGGACTTGAAAGCTTACATTCAAGATGCTTACGTGCACCCCAGTGCCAAAGCTTACTTACAAGATGTTGAATAATTATGCTTGTAGCTATACTAAAAATCAATTTACCTGGGAATGAATGGGAGTCAGCTATTAGGAAGGGAAGAACTTGAATTCACAGAAAGCTGTATTTCACATGAAGATTGATTTTGAAACAACCTTGATCCATGGCCAATTTTGCGATTGAATTGGCATTTCACCATGAGATGACACTGATTGTACAATAGAATAATTAAGTAGCAAATCGGCATAACGAGAGTCAACGACAACGAACCCACTTCCTATTATATCAAGTAGGAAGAGAATGAATTGAAGCGAAGAGGCAAAGATCGAAGAGATGGATTCTTCCCAAAAGTTAGAAAAATCAGGAAAATAAATTTGGGGGTTAACTACTGGATTATGGTTCTGGGCCTGGTCCCCAAAAACTTGTTGGGCCTGAGCAGCTAAACAGGCCAAATTGGCCCATATGCAGTAACTTTGACCCAAATTGGGGTCTTCTTCAAAGGACAATATAGTTATTGCACCATGTGATTTGGAGGATAAAATGGGAAGTAAAACACTGTTGCAAAATGCACTATGGTACAATTTCGATGTGTTTTTTAAAATCACTACCTCCCCTTCCGGTTTTTAAACGTGTCGTATGGTGTGTTTCGAAACACACTTCAGTGAACAGTGACGTGCTTTTGGGCCGCCCAAAACCTAAATGCATAGTGCCAAAAACGAAAGCAAGCGGATGATGGAATGCGGTCAACCCACGTTTGGTGGTGCAAAGTGGCAAACCAATCAGTCCCCAATGTAAATAACTTTATGAATATTTATTCAATATGCATTATTAAATTGCTTGACATTAATTTATTCTCCATTGAATTATGTAGTCGTGTCTTTACAATTTTCATGGTAAAAATTGCACACCCATATATTATGTTAACAAATTTATAAATTTTCTATAATTTTTCAAATTAAAAAATTGATTAACTAAATATAAAAATAACAAAATTAGTTTAAAGTGGCAAAATGCAACTTTTCGAAAATATACACGTAGCAATAAAAGAAATTTAAAATTTTGGGGTTGGATAACCGCCACGCTTTATCTCTCGCCCCTAGCAGTCTCTACCACTTTTTTCCTTTTCTTTTCATCATTTATAAATATGTATCTACAATACAATAATAATAGTTTATCATTTACACGTAAGGATTTGGACTAGTTATGACTAACTGATCGGAGTGGAATGGCATTATATACGATGGGTATGGTGTTGATTGTTGACCTAAGGTACAGAGATTAAAGAAGAAAGTGCACCGCACGAATGCAACTGAAACACGCGAGATCAGTATTCCACCAGTATATCAGATGTAGATGTATGTAGTGAAAAAAGATAAATTAGCAGCAGCATTTACTTACCACATGCAGTCAGTCTTGTTACATTACATTAACACCAGAACAGAATCGGTCAATATCAGCTGCCGTCACCACCACATTGAAAACAAACAAATGGTCCAGTCAAGTCCAGTCCTCTCACTCTCAGCTGCTAACCTAATTAATTACTTCTAGTACTACCCTGCAGCTCCCTTCCTTTCAGTTATCTATAGGTTTAATTTTCAAAACGGTCTTCTTATAAGGTTTCCAAATTATGTCTGTTATCCGGTTTAGTCGTTCGTATCAACTATCAATCATCATTTAATGTAATGTATGAGATGAAGCTCGCTAAAAAAAGAAAAAATAAAGTGAGTCATGAAGCATCCCTATCCCTTGAATCAATCCAAACCAGATCAGGTGGTTTTTCTTTGAGCTTGAAGTTCCAAATAAGTACTTTTAGGTAATTGATTTTCAAATGCATGTTTGGCACGACTTTATTAGGTGATTATATCTTATTTGACCACTTAATTATATTAAGTTTGTAGTAAATATCAATAAAAAAATGATCATATTGATCTGAAAAGCTTGATTTTTCAAAAAAATAAAATGGCTAGTCAGCTTATAAGTTCGTTTTGTCTAAGAAAAATTATATTTTCTCATATATATATATATATTCGATAAGATAAACTAAATAGCACAATATTTTTCTTTTTCTCATTTTGATTCACTTTTTCATTTCCCAATAAAAGCAGCAAAGCAAATGGACTGGAATTTCTTTTGTTCACACTGAAAGGGACGACTAGTAGTCCATTCAATTTAATTTAATTACCTGGAATTATTAATTCATGAATCTTTTACTGTAAATCATAGTAATTAATTCCGTGTAGTTATAACTGTTGTTATTAAAGCTCATTTAAAAGTAGTATCCTTATCAGTGTTATTAATGGTCAGGTGAACAAGTACCCCTGACCCCTGATGATCTTTCTATAAGAAACGGGAAAGGTGATTTAAAAGACACTGTTTGTAAATGATGTTCAATGGAGGAGAGAGTAGCATATTGATTAGCTCCCTTTTGACCTGCAGAATGTGAAAGATATTTTTCATTTGAGTAGTAGACATTATGGTACAGTACTATATTAACTAAGCAAGTGAAAATTACATCTCTCCTGTCTGTCTTCTGCCAAAGGTGCTTGGCTTCAACCGAGATTGTTCAATTCCATTGCATGATCTGGAATTCTGGATCTAAAGGTTAAATATGCAAACAGGTTAAACAAAGTGGACCTACGTCATATAAATGAATTTATAATGAGGTGTGGGTGAGTGGACTTTGTGTCAAACGTAATTTAAAAAATTTAGGTTCGAGGGTACATTAAATAATCTGATACTATAATTCGTACAACTCTAAAGAAACTAGAACTTATATAATAAAGTGAAAAACTGATCAATTAATTTCTAAAACAAATGGAAATCATAAATCAAGCACAATTTTATCTAAGTTTGCAACTTTTGTTTTTTTAGAATGAATAATCATACTGTATATTGATAATAATCACGAAAATACATCCCGGATCTCAAAAGGTAAAGTTGAAGAACCACCGCTATCCTCACTTACATTTTGTGCTAAGAGATTTGCAATCTCGTTACAAACTCTCCTAATCCTAGCATACATAAAGGTAACATAAGTAAATGAGGTACTTCCTCCTGAATCAAATGTAAGATATTTTGTGTTTTGAACATTTGCAAAATATAAGATGTTTAGACCCTATAGGCTACTTCACCACCATTGAAATATTGCTTTACTCCTATATATGTTTTGCTTTTTTCATTTTTAATGAGTTGTTTGAATTAATTATGTTTCTTATAGGGTAATCATTACATTTCTTAATTTTTGTGATTTTGCCAAAACATCTTACATTTGATTAAGGAGGGAGTAGCTAGTAATCTGGTTTCCTGGACGATATTACCACTTAGGCCAAGGAGTATGTCTGAGTTTTGGAGCTGTGTGATAAAGTTAAGCATCACAGTTGCACCATTTTGCCATTTTGGGCGTACAGTTAGAATTGCACAATTCGTTTCTTTGCCATATTTGAAAATGTTATAATAATTTTATATTCCATCAACACATTTTTGTGGCCACAAATCTTTCATAAAATAATATCAACATCCATTATCAATATAAATTAATATTTAACTCTTCTCCTTATTTTTTGTCCCCAATAGTAAATGGTGCAATTGCTCTGATACATGATATATGTTATCCCTTTCTTTCAAAAGTTTCACTTTTCCAAATGTGACTGGTTTAGTACTATCTTAAACGTTCAAAATTTATTCTTACGTTCCAAAATGCAAAATCACATTTCAGGAATATGAACCATAAAAAAGGATTAAGTTTCAATCATTTCTTCTTTTTCATTAGGCCGAAATACTAAGTTAAAATCATTTAATCATCCCGAAATACAAATTAATTAATAGAACTATTTTTACTTGAAAAGAAACAGAAAGTTTAATTGGAAAAGTTGCAGTAATTAATGCAATACTCAATGTTAAGAAATGATACATCATCAAAATGCATGTATTTGGCAGAAACATTTTGGTGCTACTGAAGATCAATATTTTTTATCAGTAACCAGTGGAAAATCTGCGGTCGATCTAAAATTCTTTCTTTGATTGAATAAAATAAATCTGAAAGCTATTACCAGTAGAAGTATGATAATTCAATTCACTTGAATTGAATACGATAAGAAAAGTCATGGATGGATGAGATCAGAGACTTATTATCTCGAGAAACATATATTATAATAGTATTAAGTATACATGGCTGCAATGAAATGAAATGAAATTACCCAGGAAAGACAAAATCCAAAGGAAGCAAAAGAAAATGGTAAAGCTTCCAAATTGGGGATTCTGAGAAGAGTGTGTTCTAGGAAAGGCATGCCAGATCTTCAGTCCTGTCAGTGCCTTGTCAAATCATCCATCAAGCTAAGGAATCCCAATTCTTGAAAATCCCAACTTTTTATATTTATAAATACTTATTACTAAAATATTGTATTATAATTTTTTTAAAATAATAATAATTGATTCATGATTACACTCGATCCATATTCCATTTAAGAGGAGGTACATAAACTGCAAACTGATCAGTTATTCATTGGGTTGTAATTGCCTAGCTACTAAGCTATATACCTATATAGAATAGGATGATCATATCATAGTATTGTGTGGAAATAAAAAAAAGAATCATTCATGAAAAGAAAGTACTTAAAAGTTGACAAGTGACTGTTACTAATTGAAATCAGAGTGATATATGAATTAAGTAGAAGTAGTAGTAGTAGTATTGTTGCATCTGTTAAGTACTACTGCAATGGGCAACCTCTTATCGAAGCAGAAGCAGTATTAGCCAGCAATAGTATGTCACTCACTCACTATATGGATTAGCACAGCTACAGATTATTATTTATTCAAACTCTTTTTGCCATTGCTTCCAATACCAGCAGCTTCAGTCTCACTGACTAATTATCTCCCAGTTGCCTATTCAATTCATTTTCCTGTTCAACATCTTTTAATTTTAGCTACACATACACTTTACTTTCCCATTTTCATTCTTGTTCTTTTCCAGTTTTATATTACTATATACAAGGACAATTTTGATTTTTGAGTATGTTACACTGTTTCCAGCACATAGATATGGAGTATGAGTTTTGTAATGAAATTGGAAAACAAACTTATAGGTTGGCATTCAATCTGAAAATAACATGTCTGGTATGATAAGTATATACCACAATTAAATGCCATAGACAATGTATCATGCATTCGTTATTTGTCGATTAAACCAAACATAGTAGGATAATTATTTCAATTGTCCTTAATTGTTGACCTAGAAACTCCAGAGAAGATAACATGAAATGAATGTGACCTGATTCAACCCCCGAGTCGCGCTCTTAGACTTAGGTTCTACCTAGATGGTGAAATGTATGTCCATACACAACTTAAATATTAGAAAGAATTACACCACCGTTAAACTAATTAAACCAAGTGTTAGGCGTATTCCCACTCATATTTTGCATCACTATAATAAGTTTTTATGAACTAAACATACTGAAAAACATCATACAGGATCACTTATATTTTCTCTCAAATTCTCTTCTTACTGTAGTAATTGAGTTAAGATGCATGGTTGGTCTAACAGTCAACTATGAAAAGAGAGAACTTTGAACTACCCCATGATTCACTTTAGGAACAAAAAAGATTCTTTCTCTAACTATTTTCTTTCTTTTCTTTTCTCCTTTTATAAATAAAAATAAAAATTCAAAGTGTTGGCGCTGCATTTTGTTGCTTCTAGTTAGGGGTTGGCAACTATACATGTGATCAATATAATGATTGAAAATTATATTAAATCGGTCATGATGCATATTGAAAAATAAATATAAATAAAGATTGAATTCATATGTCCAGATTAATTTTAATTTGAGTTTTTGAAAAAGTTAGAATTCTATCGTGATAATCGAGCCATTGGTTCACACTCAGACCTAGGTTGTAATCTATGCGGAGTCAAAATTCGACCCCAAATGATCTCCCTTTATTGCAGAAAATATTGGAAAATATAATTATAATAGTTTCATGAATTAAAGACTAGAATTTATTCTCAAACATTCGCTATTTATGAGTGTTTGATTGATAATAATTTTCATTTCAAAACCAACATACTTTTGATCAAGTCATTATACGTGCATGTCATAATTGATAATCATTCATGCATATTAACATTTCAAAAACAATTCTACTTTTCAATTGACCTTTCATTTATGCTTTTACTAAAAGCACACTAAAGTACAATGCTTTTAGTTGGAGAAGGATTAAGATCCAAATTCAAAACACAAAGACAGAGGGAAAAAAAGATGCAATTACAAAATATACATGCTAATTATGCCAACAAATATATACTAAATAAATTAATATAAGTTGATTACATGAATCCCCTTGTAATAAGCAATAACAATAATATCATAACAACAAATAATACATTAACTTATCGAATATAACTTATTTAGCATATTAATTTCTCCAGAATCCTACAATAATTTTTTTCACACATAAAATCAATAAGAGTTGAATTACCACCATAAGTAACAAGGACCATACTTGATGATCAGTCCATCATTCTTCCGTAAGGATCACCCATGAAGTACCTAAAGCAGCTCTCATTCATGGCATTGCCATTGTGATGGTGATTCTGATTAGCGTGATCGTTATTTAGCCTTATAAATGTTGGATCATCAACTCCATGTTCACTGGAATTCCCATGATGATCACTTAACCTCATAATCGTGCTGTGATCAACGCCTTGTTCGCCATATGCTCCTCCTCCTCCGGATGACCCTCCCGGGTTGCAAATCGAGGACTCGTCGTGATTCCTTTTCTTGTTATTACACTTGAGCATGTAGTTGTTCATGATCATTTCCCATTTAGCCTGATGTTCATCACTGGTGTTGTGGCTCATGCTTCTGTTTTCGGACATCTTGTGAAAAGCATCCATTAGAGCCGAATCACGAGCCTCAATCCAAGCTCTCTCACTAGCCCAAAACTTGTGCTCCATTTCTATCCTTGCGGCATCTTGCTTCCTCCATTCCTCTTCCCTCGAGATCCTCTCTTGCTCCTTTTGCTCAATAGTGTTCATGATTTTCTCCATCCACGATTCTTGCTTCTCCATCAATTTCCTCATTTGTCCGTCGATGAAATCCTTGATCTTGATCTTCCAACCCCTCTTACTCCTTTTCTTTTTCTTCCTATCCGCTTCGTTCTCATAACCCCCCTCATTGTGGTCACTGTCCTCCGATGAGGTTGTTTCGTATTCAGAAAAGTTTGAGAGGCTAAGGCTGGTGTCGGATAGCTTTGATCCTGGAAACGATTCTTGGTTGGTGTAATTAGGCAATGAGGAGCTGTTGTGTGGATAATTGTAATTGAAACCACCGTTATGAAGATGGGCTTCCGATGCTGAAGCTCCGGAGTTGTTAGTTTCACCATAGAGGGCTTCAAGTTGTCTGAAGAACCTGCGTAATTATTCATATGTTTATTATTCGTCGTATCATTGTAAAAATGCAATCTTTCTCTGAAAAAAAAAAAAAAAACTTTTCACACTCAATCAACTAGCATTATAAATGTAGCTAGCCATGAACTAATTGATAAACTACTCACAAGTTGTAATATGAACATAAGCATATTGTATAATGGATACTATTATGCGTGTGTTCCTAATAAGAACAAAAAGCTACACATTCTCTTACTGTTAGAGTTCATGACAAGGACAAACTATGGTATGTTTTTGACTGTATTCAAGGTCAAATTCAATTACTTAATTCATGAATGAAATTAGCAAATAGTATTAAAACATGTTTTGATGATGCTGGTAATATATACTACAAGTGATGAGTGAATGCATAACATAAAATTGGTACTAATAGATACCTGTAATGCTTGCCATCTTGTCTTCCAGCTTTGCCATCTTTAGTCTTCTTGTAGTACTTGTAAAGGTTCTCAAATTTCTCCCTGCATTTTTTTCCACTTCTTTGATATCCATGCTCCTCAGACATTATCCTGCATTTAGCAAATTAGATTATTATTATTATTATTATTAGGATTTGATTTAATTACATAATAAACATGATAAGTATGGTAATACAAAATGAGTATGGGAGATGAAATTGGGAGAAATGTTGCAGTAAATATGAACCCTAGTTTGGTGAAATAAAATAGGGTGATGGTGATCTGTGGTAAGGGAGGCAAACTCATGTGGTTTCTTGGATTCAGCAGAGTTTACTAACCCCATTTTGGGAAGGGAAAATGACTCTTCATCCATTAAAAGAAAATTTCTTGTTCAATTCAATTTCATACAGAAAAAAAGCTGTTTGTAATTTATCTCCAAATTCTTCAAGTCCAGTCCATTAAAGGCTGGCTGCTTTTCCAAATTATTACTCCACTGTTGGTAATCAAACACTTGTCTCATTAACAAAAATGATTGTAAAATTTCATTCCTTAAAAAAAGAAAATGAAATATCGCATCCTTAAATTGAAAAGGCAGAAAAATAATAGTGCTCAACTCAACTGTGACAAAAAGTAATCAATTAGAGTTAGAGCATTCTGCACGTGTGGTTGGATATATATTCATCACAATTAAATTGATGAAGTGAACTGAGTTGTTGTTTTGTGAAAAAATTACAAAAAAAGGAATTAAATTAGGTTAAGAAGTAAGAGAGAATTGAATTAAGTTGAGTTGAGTTGAGTATATACCTGGAGACTTCATCCCAGAGAGGACCCTTCTGATTGGCTTCCTTGAACTTGGGATCAAGCCTTGATCTGATCTCAAGAAGAGTAAGAGTCTCTTGCCTCGGCCACCTCCCGCCACCAGTTACACCGGCAGCGACTTCCATCTCATGAAACCCACCACTACCAAACCCTGTTGCAGTTGCAGATGCAGTTGCAATATTATTATTATTATTGTTTAAAGGGTTGGTACTAGTATTATTGTTATTGTTGGAATCTCGCAAAACGGCCATCATGTCGTAAGGATGGTGTGCTTGAAGTAGGTCTGGATGTGGTGGATATAACGGCCTACCGCTTATGAACTGCCGTAGATCAGACATACCGTACTGATCTTCCATTTTTATATTTATGATGATGATATTCTTACTGCAGTATCACTACTTACACAGAGAATTACAAGAAGGAAAGCACAGGAGAGGAAGAGAAGGAGAGAAACAGTAGTAGAGGATTGGGTGTTTAAAGAGGAGGAGGAGAAGAGGAGAGGAGAGGAGAGGAGTGTTGTGTTGCTAAGGGGGACAGAGGTGAAAGGTGCGTCAGACCCGGATCGTGTCCTTTCTCGTAATTAAATTACTTTATAAATATATAATAATAATAATTATTATTATAAGAAATAAAACAAATATATTATTGAAAAGAAAAGAGGGTTTCTATTCTATATAATTCTATATTATATAATTGATGGATGGATTCATCATCTACTGCTACTACGTACTACAAGTTGAAGTTGGAGAAAAGAAGTAGGACAATGGAGATGGACCCATTACTTCTGTTTGCATCTACGTACAATACAACTGGTCTCCCTGGCTACTTCAATTCTTTCTAGTTTTTCTTTCTTACTGATCATGATCATCAATTGGCCGTGTAACAGTGTCTATAAAACGCCTTTTTCCCATTCATCTTTCTTTTTCCATCTCTTGATCAAACTTCAAACTCCTCCTCTCTCTATATACATGTACATGCATCTTTCATGTATGTTGTAACTATATCTCGGGGTTGGACTTAAATGTAATCTGCATATGCTTATCAACTTAATTAGTTTTTTTTTTTTTTTCCTGTATTTAATTCATTTTCTACCATAAAAACAACTCGAATTAGTTCGATGCATCTGTTTGTATTGATTTGAGGATACGGTTAAGGAGGAGGAGGAGAATCTATATTCATTCATGAAATAAATACTACTACTTTTTTTTTTTTTTTTGAAATAAATACTACTACTATACACCAACTTAGTTAAGAAAACACAAGTGCCTATACCAAGCATTTGCACAACACATTTTGTCTGTTGAACACATTACATTTCCGGAGTACTAGGATTTTGCAAATATAATTTCGAGTAGGATTTACTAATGAAAATTAAAATAAATCCGTTGGTTAGAGAACATTACCACTACGCGGGGCTCGAACTCAACGACCTTTATGTATAAACAAATTCCTAATTAGGCTTTGCTATCTTCATTTGAAAATAATCATTAAGTCCAGTTTAAACCAAATCAGTCCAGTTTAGATCAATTACGTTCAGACGAAGAGAAGCCTTACTCTCCTATTGCTTTATGAGTCCCATTTGAATTATTCAATGGGTATAAAATTCGTCTATAACACCCAAAAAAGTAGGAGGAATCGGACCAATTCACAATGATTTACCCTCTACCTAAATTCTATCTTGAAAACTTTACGATGCAGTTTATTTCAACCCAAGTCTTTGTTAGCTTAAACCTAAGAATTCAATGTTTGTTTCCTTGCTGGTAAAAAGAACTGCAACGCCCAAAAGCAAAAATGGAACGATCGAACGTATATCATGAGATGTGTTCATGCCAACACGAAGCTTGTACTTTTTTTATATTTTCAAATACAACAAAATCAACTCAAAGTAATACAGAGCGTCTAAATTCCAACTACGTCAATAACAATTTACAACAAAACCCATGCAAATACAAGTACTCACACTACAACTTAACTAGCTTATTTTATAAAGATGCCACTGGGACTTTCACCCCAAACAATTTTATCTTCATTCTGGTTTCTAGTAAAGAAATTCCTATTATTATTTCTTGAACTAATTTTGGTGGAATTAGCTGAAGAAGTAACTGTATATTCCAAGTCCCATATCTCTATGACATCATTGACCATAATGTTATCTTTTGTGTATGTGTTAACATAATCACTCACAATTTTGTTTCCAAGCCACCCTGTTATTCCAAAGTTTGTACTCCTTCATGAACTGATTTTTGTGAGGAGGCATTTTTTGAAATCATGTTTTAATTTTATAAAGTCTTCTAGAATGAACTGTTCTGATGTTTGGTTTTTGAGCTAGGAGGACTGTTGTATGAGGGAAGTATTTGCTCTTATATACCTTACTCCTAAGAGAATTGGGGTTAGTAAGCAACCTCCACAGCCGTTTGAATGAGAAGGCATTATTAAGAGCAAATAGGTTCTTATACCTAGTCCACCTAAGTATTTTGGTCTACAGACTTTTTCCCAACTAATCTTTCCTCTTATATTACCATCATTTTTGTTGTTCCATATCATTGTACATTAAAGATTCAATTATATTGTGTGAGCTAGTGGAGATGAGTTGGGTCATCCCTGCTCACACGCTGCTCGGCGTGTGAGCTGGGATGACAGACTCATCCGGGTATGAGCTCATTTCCTTTTTATTTTATCTTTTATTTTACTATTTGTACTTTTCCAATTGACTTGTTTTTGTATTTGTTCAATAATATTTCTTGTTTTGATTGCATTTTAATTTTAACATTTATATAAAGATTTATTCCAAATTCAAGGTTGAATCGTAATTGAAAATTACAAAATATACAACTAATAATACTTGAAAATTGAAACTCACTTGCAAATATTAAAATTACACACTCGTGGAAAATTGAAGTAGGAAACCATTATTGTAATTTTTAATTAACAAGTATTGTAATTTTTTAAATTAATATGATGTTATGATAATGGAATTATAATAAATTCAATGCTTTATCGTAATTTTTAATTAACAAGTAATGTAAATTTTAAAATTAATATGATATTAATAAATTAATTAATATTATTATAATAAGCTAAAGAATGAAGTTCAAAAGAAATTAAATGTGAAATAAAATGAAAACATGTGGAATGAGACATGAGAGGGGATGACTATTAGAGTGTATTAGGGAAGAATAAGTGGACGATGACTTGGCATAAGAGATAGTGGATGACTACTGGAGATGGCTATGGGGGCAGTGATCCACTGAAGCATTTTCAGATATAACTTGTCACGGCTTTGACAACATATCAATTTGTTAATTGTTGAGGAAGAAATAGGTTGATTTAAGTTTTTCAATTTTTCATCAATACATAGAAATCGTTCAGTAACTTATGATTATGTTTTCGATATTTATCATGGAATTCAAAGTCAGAGTCTACAACTTGGAATTATATTAGTGTAATATAAAAAGAAAGAAAAGAGTGTATTATGATGTTTAAAAAGAAAAGATAGATAGAGAAATGTGATATGTTAAATGTTGCAGATCATTCATATATACGCGAAGTAATTATACAAAATGAAAAGGTGTCACAATTACCGACAGATGATAGTAGTATATAGTTTTGCTTGGGAGTGTACAGTAGTAGGACAGTGTTTTTTGTTAATTTGGGATTTGCCCAATGTGACAGTTTCTTGGATTGATTTTGTTTCAATTTTCTTTATATTCTAAAGAGCTATATATGCATATGCATGTACGTGCACTTGAGTTATGGTCTCTATAGTCTATAGTATGAAATGAATTCCCCCTCTTACATACAGAGTGCAGCAGAATCTGTCTGCCTTTTCTCAATAAAATTCTTATAAGAAAACAGTGAGATATATAATTGTGCAAACACATTTTGTCAATATAGAATTAATTATACTGGTTTAGTGTCTCTCTGTTTATCCCCATCTATATTTCAGTTTTACACATCTTACCTTCAAAATTAATGTTTCTTTTGTTATATTCCTTTTGTTCGTCGTAACCGTCCCTTTTTTTCCATCTCAAAATAATTCAGTTCAATTTGAATAAGTTAAGTTCAAACCGATTCACTATAAATTTACTTTATAATTTTTTTATTTATACTATAAATAATTTAAATTTTGTTAATTTTTTTGGGTAAAATAGAGCATTATATTTATCCTTATAAATGTGTCTGGAGGATATTATAATTCACGGGCAATTTGCATTTACCCCTCTTAATTTGGTTAATAACAAATCTTAACCTGTAATTAATATTACTGATCTAATCTAATGTGTGATCGTGGTTTGGATAAGAGTCATTCTGCCCATTGAGACCATTTATCAATGCTAGTACTCCGAGTCTTATTTTGGTTAGTGATCGAATAGTGAAAAATATTTTTGAAAAAAAAAGGATTTTTTTAAAAGAATTTTAAACATAAAAATAATATATGTTGGAAAAGAAATAAATATCTCACGATCTCAGGATTGTGGGAGTCATAAGTAGGGATGGTAATGGGCCAGGCCGGGCTTTCAGAGGCCCGATCGATCGGGCCCGGGAAGACTAGCACCAAGCCCAGGCCTGGCCCAGAGCCCAGGACGGACCTGAACATTAGGCCCAAGCTCGGGCCCGTCATGGGCCGGGCCGGGCCTTAGATTTTAAAATTTTTTTTTTGCCAATTATTTAGTAATCTAAATGTTGTTCTTTTTCTTTTTCTGGGAAAAAAAAAATATTTTTCTTTTAGCTATGTAGTGTAGTATTAGTAGAATGGTGAATCTATTTAATTTATATCTTTTTGCTTGAGATCAAATATTTTGATATCACTTTATAATTGAAATTTATCATAAACTTTCTTATTTGACATATTGAAATTAGTTAATATTAAAATAATTAATAAATTATATAAATATACTAAGAATATAGTATATAAAACTATTGTATATCACTTGGAAATCTTATAAGTATAGAAAAGTATTACAAATGTATAAACTACAACATCTTTTAATAATACAAGTCTATAAATATTATAAATTATATAGTTATATATACATATTTATATTATATATATAAAATATAAATACTATATACAATCACGGGCCGGGCCGGGCCTACGGGCCAAGATGTTACGCCCGGGCCCATGGGCCTAGCTATAAGCCCAAGCCCGGCCCATGGGCTTCTTATGACCGGGCCTGGGCCCGGTATATCGGACCGGGTTCGGGTCGGGCCCGGGCCGAGTAGCCCAAATTGCCATCCCTAATCATAAGGTGGTGCAGCGGTAAGGAGTTGAGATAGTGAAGTAGAGGTGTTGGGTTCGATCCACCGACGGTGGTGGAGCTATAAGGTTGGTTTAGATGTGGATAATTGGTTTAGATGTGGAGAAATGAGATGGTTTAGAAAGTTTGTATAGTGTATAAGTAGTTGTAATATTTCTCATTTCAAAAATATGTCAGATCGTTGGTCGCATTCAATTGAAGGCGTCGAATCGAGGAAGCTTTTTGGCATGGCCTTTCCGTAGTTAGATTGACATGCATATTTAACTTTCTCTGTTCCTGATTGATAGAAAGGAAATTTCAGGGACCATTACCCAACTTTTCATTTAATTTCATCAAAGCGTACGAATATATAAGTTTCTAACCAATAATTATTCGCTTATTATAAGTCGGTTCATGATGTTGTTGTCATGTGTGTGAAGTCATTCCTAAAGTCTATTGATGATTAATTTCATAGGATAGGCACAAATAATTTTCACTCATTCGTACATGCACTCTATTTTACCAGGAGTAATAAATAATCCATTCGACAAGTTAACTTTGTAAATCTATATTAATATCAGTTTTGTTAAGTTTAGTTATATTCACATTCATTTAGTTCGGTTCAATTCATGTATATTCAGTTCTATTCATAATTGGTTAGTTATATTTTATTCTACAAATAAATTCATTTTAATTCGGTCCCGTTCAATTCTGATCAGTTATGTTTTGTTAAATTCCCCTCAATTCTATTCTGACAAAAAAAACAGTTTCTATATAATCTATTTGGCAGATGTTTAACAAATGTAGCACTTTATAAGATTTTTATTTTTAACATGAAATCGTCCATACTCCTACTCCTAAGGGGTTCAAACTCTCATGTGTTAGTTTAGCAACGTTACAACTCGACCATAATTTGTAACTTCAATAGTAATTTGCAAGTTATTTTGTTAAATTGATGTTCAGCCCGGACAACTTAGAAAACAAGCATGTGGATTAATTTGTCTATACTAGTGCTGTTAACGAGCCGAGTCGATCTGATCGTTGACTATATCGATCAATGATCGTCAGAAATATAGAGCTGATCATGATTGGCTCGTGATCGTCGAGCTTCACAAAATTGTGATCGTGATCGGCTCGTGAATGATCACATTGATCGCGAGCTGATCACGATCGCTCGGCTCGGCTCGTTAAAGCACGAAAATTAGCTTTTTTACTATGTAAATTTGTCGATCATAAATACAATCTATTACAAACACTACAGAAAATAAGACTAACATAAATTCAAAGTACATAAGATAGATTCGAAAGTTGTTGGACACATTCATGGTTAAGATGGGTATAATAATAATAATAATAATAATAATAATAATAATAATAATAATAATAATAATAATAATAATAATAATAATAATAATAATAATAATAAATTAAATTAATTATTGATCACGGTCTGATCGCGAGATTTCAATCATTTTTTCAAGGTCACCGATTCATAATCAAAATGAGTCGATGAAGCTCGCGTTGACCGATCTCGATCGCACTCCGAGCTTTGACCGATCTTCATCACGATCGCTCACGATCAGATCGATTCGGTAACACCCCTAGTCTATACCTTCTATATTACCGGTAATTCTTATATTAATGGATTAAAAGTTACTACTGTAGTCCAAAACAGTTATTTAAGTGACTGTACTGAGAAATTCGGTTAAAAGTTTCAAACTTGTAAAAGCTACTAGCAGTAGCAGTCATCAGTTTAAAATTCTCTGCAGTGGCGTTTAATTTGGGGCGCCGTTTACTTGTATCCGATCCAAGTACACATGTTCCCTTCTTAAACGCCACACTGCTTTACCAATAAGGCATCGTTCATCATGAAACCAAAAAGGGGAGGGGGGAAATGTAGCAACTAGCAAGTGCTGTTATGTTACAAGATAGCAAATCTGAATTTAGATAGAAATTATGGGTGGGTAGACCAAATCTATTGAATAATTAATATAAACTGAGTAGCTAGATTTTACACTCCTTATAGTTCAAGCCTTTTGAGATTGTTGAATTTCCCCGTTTAATTTGAGGGGTAGGAGTTATGGGACTAAAAGACAGAGCAGCAAAGTGGCAGGGATTTGCCCACGGTTTCCCTTTGGAAGTTTTCTTTTTTTTCTTTTCGAAAGAAAGATAGCAAATATATTAAATTGTTAAGGAGTTGTTACAACCCGAGAGTATGTAGAGTGAATGTCTGAAATTACGAAACTACTTAACCAAACGGGACAGGTATCCCAAACAAAAAGTAAAGAACTAGAGATGGCATGGGAAGCATTTCCAAAAGTCTTCAATCTAGCTTCATTGGCGAGCTTGTCCGCTACAACGTTGCATTCCCGGTAAACAAAAAGTGGTTCTGCCTTCTCCAATCTTCTTGGACTCCTAGTGGCTTCCCCGAGCAATATCTGATGGTGCAATACGGTAACTATTTTTTAACAATGTATCTGTTCACAAGATTTAATCCGAGTTTAAGCGCAAAGAATTCTAGAGTGGTTGCATCAGTTTTTCCCAAGTGTTGGATTTCCCTTTGGAAGTTGATTTGGTGTGGCTATAGATTTTTTTTTCCAATGAAAATATTCCACTATAACACATTACTCCTAAATTACCTTATACCTCCTCCTAAACTCACATTCTAACTCCATCAGAATTCGAACCATACACCTCTCCTTCATCGCTCCAACTCCATTCCACTGCAGCACCTTCGAACTCCCTGCTAGAGATTTTGGTTGAGGAGGTTATATAAGAGTTTAAAAGTTGTATTGCAGTTGATTTTTTATTTTTTTATTTGTTGAGGTTACTTTTGACCCGTGTAAGTTTGTTGAGCATTTTTGTGCTTTTTTTTTTTTTTTTTAAAACTACTTTAATAAAATTGAAGATTTTGCCATTTAAACAAAATGGCAGGGAGTTTAGAGTAAAATGAAATTGCGAATTTGTTCTATTATTAAGTTGGTGGTATACTATAATAAGTTATAATGGGACCAACTTTATTCTTTAACTATATTGTTGCGGTACTACAAGAAGTCCATGAATACAAGCAAGCCACCACTCTCCAACAGTACATGTAGTCATGTACACACACCTTTCTCTATCACTTCAATTTGTACTTGCATTGCATGGTCCATATATGTCTTCTATAATTGTCGTTGCTGTTGGCCTCTTTCTTATCATCAACTCCCATCGTAGTCTGATTTCCCCCAACTTCCATATAAATTTATATGGTTTATTTCAAAATTCACTTAAATAAATATAGATAATGTAGACTACTAAGAAATAGCGTACAAAATAAATAGCGTACAAAATAAATGAGTAGTGAAATGAATGCTAAAACCCTAAAATCAAATGGTCTGCGTACAATTTTTTTCCGTAGGAACTTAATAATGGTACTCACGTAATCTCAAGCGCCGAAACACTAACAAAATATAGGACATATTGTACTAGAATTGGTGCAATTTATGTTTGTGAAGCAAACATTGTTCATGTGTAAGTTTTTATATGTACTATACTATATTTATTTGAAATAGTTTAGTACATTTTTCTAAGACAAATTAGAATCGAATGAGTGCCATAAAGAACAATGCCTTGAAGAATCGAAATCCATCACAAAGCTCGTGGAATTTTTCATCGATAATCAAGTAACGACCATAGCCAAATTAAACATCAAGTCTATGCGACCCTTCCAAAAGTGAAAAGCATTCATGAAGATCAATCACCCAACAAACGTTAATTCCAACATTAAGCGCAAACCATTGCATTGATGCCAACAAAGTCAAATAAAACTCCCGTCAAACTTGAGATGTTAAAGCCCTCGAACTGATGCCTTCAAGAAACCCATGTCAAGTTTGACATCAAGCTGTTAGGGGCCTCAGATCGACGCAATCAAGTCAAGTCCTCTTTCAGAGTCAAGATTAAGCACGAAATCCCTTGAAGGAGGAGATATACAAGTTAAAAATTTTAAATTAAACAAAGTCAACGACATCTCTCATAAAATTCATCAAATCAACAAGCGGCCACCAACTTTAAGCGAAAATTCAAGAACAAGTTAAGGAGACCCTTGAGTCAGAGTCAAGATTCATCACGAAATCCCTTGAAGGAGGAGATACACAAGTTAAGAAATTCAAAGCAAAGTCGGCTACATCTTTCATGAAACCCATCAAATCGGCAAGAAGTGAACAAGCGGCTACCATCAACTTTACTTGAAGACTTAAGTTAGTTACGAAGACCCTTGAGTCACAAATTGAGGAAGTTAACAATCGTCAAGAATCCAACTTCAAACGAGTCAAAACATTGACAAAAAACAAGTTGTGAAGGCAGATCAACAAAAATTTGAACTTCAAAGTGAATTACGAGAAGACCAAGTACCAAAGTTACTCGATTAACTTTTTTTTTTTTTTTTTTTTTTGCAAAGTTACTAAACTTCTCTCAAAAGTCTAAGTTTTATTTTAAATTTTTTTTTTTTGAAAAGATGTCAGAAAATTAATTCAAATTATATTTGAAACTCAAGTATTAAAGTTCAATAAAATATAATTAGTGGAATTTTCTCTCTTACAAATTGATCAGTTAGTATAAGTCCATTATGTAGATCGATGAGTTGAATATGTTGTACAATGCATATTTCTCAATCATATATATCTGAGTTATCCTGAAAACAGGCCCCTATTATTTTGGATGTAACAGATAGTGTGATCGAGCTCTCAGAATTTAAGCACATGGAATGGATCCGAGCTGGAGACAAAACAAAAGATATCTATGTTATGTAGCTAGCTAGCTAGGACCATAAGTTGTAACCCAGATCCTACTGTACTTTAATTCAATACCATCATTTTCTATGTTCAAAAAGAAGGAACACGAAGAATAGTCTAGCTAACAGCAATCTGCCTATCCACCAAACCTAAACTTTTAGGTCGTATCCTCATTGAATTGAGTTGCGGAACGTTTCTCCTCGCTCCTTAACCAAAAGCACCCACACCATACAAATTTGGGTTCGGATATGTGACACCTCCAGGCTCCAGCCCACTGTTGGCCGAGCGCTAGCCATTTGGACGGTTGGACCGATGAAATTACTCATGAATTATCTGAGGTGAAGCCAGGAAATTATGTCATTTCCGTACTAACTTTATGCTATATAAATAATTATAAATAACAAAAAGAAAATCATATATGTTTAGAAGACTATAACCATTTATTTTGCATAACACATAAATACTAGAAATGAGGTTTATTGTTAGAGCAGTTTTTAAAAAAAGAAAAAGATAATGTTTTTTTTTTTAAATTGAGAGGGTTATTTATAAATTTGAACTTTATATCACTATGCACCTATTATCCATAAATTAATTCTATAGTCTTATCTTTTTTTTTTCTATAAACTGTTATGCCAATGTTAACAAGAATCTTTTAAAAGAACGGATAAAAAACATATATTTGACTTATATATAAATGCTAGAACTTGTTCACTACGCTAAGTGGGGTGACTGTGATATTATGTCCCATTATGCCAAAAAACATTGAATTGATAAAACTTCAAATTTTTTATGCAATATATACCCTACTATTTCAAGCATTTGCGGGTCTCTTTAGTTCCTATTTGCATTGTGGTGCAAAATTTTCGGGAATGTATGTCTTCAGAAAAAACATTATTTAACCTCTACTGCTATTGTGCATGTAATACTTTCCAAAATTTAAGGACCTGTAAATCAAAGTTAATTGTGATGTTCAGATCATTGTTGACACATCAGTGCTATCAACAGTGGTTCAAACTAAATACTCCATCCTGTTTAATTGACGTTATAGTCAAAACACACAAATTAAGAAAGAAATGATTATACCTATTTATAGGCAATAAAAAAGTGCAATAATAGTAAAGTAAAGTAAAAAGCACTCACAGTATCACACCTAATATATTAATAGTATAGACAATCTAAAAAGTAAGCTAAAACGATAACTAATTTGTAAATAGTTAAAAATTCAAAACGTCAATTAAACATGATAGGAGGGAGTACGTACTAATTAAAATAATCAACAACATTAAATGTAAGGACATAGATTGTTTTTTCATGGGCATATTTTCATATCCCCAATTGGGATTGTAATAATGGTAATATTTTAATATTTTACCTCTACATTATTTGACTCAGAAAATTTGATCAAGAGGGCTACTAAGTAAACAAGATGTTCATATCATTGTTGTCACATCAGTGCTATAAACATTGATTCAAGCTAAATAAGAAGTAATAAAAATAATCAACAAAATTAAATGTAGGGTAATTTTCATACAGACCCCCTGTTAGTTTCATCAATTACGAATCTTTCCCTGCTAGTTTAGAAAAATATTGGTAAGGGCATGTTTGGGGAGAGAAGATTTGTAGGTTGGTCAACATTTTTGGATAAAATGGGACTAGATGTAATTGTTGAACTAGCAGGGGAAGAAACGTAATTAGGTGCAGCAGTGGGGGTAGTTTTTAGAAAATTTCCTATTATTATTATAGTAATTATTTAATTAGATTAGACCATACATAATATTATTATTGAAAATAGAGTAGTGGCTAGTGGGGAATGAAATGGGCGGGAAAATAGAGATATGTGTTTGACCTTGACAGTTACGCCTTATTACAAAACTGCCATTACTTGGGCCAAAATTCAGTCAGATCAACGATTTCTCAATGGGCCAGTACTGTCTGGCCCATGTTTTAACTGATAGAAAGCCCAATAAAACACATTTACCTCCCAGTCTATGTTTTGAATCTCGCCGGGTCAACCCGGGTTGACCCCGTTTAACCGATAATCGGTGGCTTTAACGGGACGATTCGACCAGATCTCGGAAAAATATCGGTACCCGGGATTTTTCCGATATTTGGGCGGTTAATACGGGTCAACCTGGGTTATTACAAATTAGGAAGGAAAAAAATTAAAAAAATTTGGTCAACATGGCTACTAAGTAAACAAGGCCATGATCTCTTACATCAAGTCCATAATTGCGATCCACTTTCTAAGTAACCAAATTGTGAAAAGGGCCACTGAGCCCATTACATTATTGGCTCAGGACCAAATAGACGTGTGAGTCCAATTTGAGCATCAGTCTCGCTATAACAAATTCGACCGACTAAAACTAGGGGTAACTCTCTCATGCCATCAGACTCCTTCATTCAATTGCGAGTGAACCTCCAAATGATTCCCTTTGAAGAGTCATCCACGACTCGAGATAAGGGGAACGATCCTCAAATATTGAGGTTACCTTCAACAAAACAAAGACTCTTTCAGAAATATTTCTATATAAGATAGGGCGACTGGAAGGAAAAATCATCCAACTCTCGCTACGACATACTTGAAACAACAACATTCATCAAGTTTAACCTAATCTCTACAAAAGTTCATCAGTCTGCCTCCGACAAAAAATACCTTCTCTAGACTACAAAATCTCGCAATCCTAAACCCTAGTTGTCAGGCACTCTCTACTTGAATATGATCAACCATTCACTGCTCAAGGCCTCTAGCTTAGTTTGACTCCGATGATATCAGAATTTGAGGCAACCTAGCATATTTAGTCCCAGAACTTACCCTCTATCTATCTGAAATAATAAGGATAAGTTCGTTTTATTCATTGTTTACATTTAATCTTACATTCTCTATCACAAACCTACTAACTTGAGCGTTGGTGTGTCTTCTATCGACAACCACACCGGTATAATATTTGAATCTCACCGCCCTAGATTTGCTTTTGTATTGCTTTCAGGTCGTTGGTGCCCCCCAATTCGTTCACATCCGTAATTATCATAGATTCAGAGCCTCTCTACAGACCGCATGGCAAAACTTCTTTGTAGAATAAAAACCTAGATCTAACCTTTCACATATGAAAGTTTAGATTGTAAATTCTAAGTGTGTGAATTGTCTCTACTCTAGTTAATCCTATAAGAATCCAGTCCATTGTGTGTTCTTCAATACTTGAAAGATGCGTAGTTTTCTTGATGGTCTTCTTCTCCCTTTATAACGGTTGTGAACGTGGATATGTAGCAGAGAAGAGGCCCATCTTGTTTCAAGCTATCATGTCTTGTTTGATTAGGATAAGATCTTCGATGTTAACTCCTCGTTCTTCTCAACTTGTTATTTAAGCTAAGGATTCTAAGTCTAAGTAACTAGGTTATGTACACTTGGATCCTTAACCTTACCAGAACAACCTTTAAGCTTCTCTTCTTTATACGAATCCTTGTATGAGTCAGATTTCGAGTCTTTCTTTAATCAGGGCTTCGCTCTGGATTTTAGCCACAAAATTAGAACAGACTACTCCTATCGTCTTTAAGCAGGGGTTCGCTCTCGCATTCGCTCCATGTTACTTAGGTATTGATAGAGATATATTATATTGCGGGCAAAAGTAGACATTAATTACACAGGTGCAAGCAGCAGGTTCTGGTCATAAGAGCAAAATTAATTGACATGGTCTGATCTGATGACTTGTGAAAGAGGAGATGATATTAATTAAAGATGATCGAGATTAGACGGTGCAGAGCAGAAACTTTCCTGTCGTATCTTCTATCCAATATCATCAATCCATCAGTCCATGCACGTAAATTATTTCTGGTCATTTGAGTGAGTGAGTGAGTAATGAGTGATCTCGTGACCATAACATAACTCGGTTGGGCTGATCTGATCAGGTGCTGCAAATTAAACTGATCCAGGCATGCAGTGTGACGTCTACTCATGTTCCTACGTACCAAATTTACCTGCATTTAATTTTATACTAGCCACCATCTTTTTCTTTATGGTCCAAACCAAAATACTTTTTGGATTGGCCTCTTTGTCGATTGTATCGGTAACAATCATCGATCTTTAACTTTAATCCTTTGTCAAAGTTCTATAAGTTCAAATGTATGTATGTATATATATAATTAAAGCTATCACAAAAGTTACATCTTTGATTTTGACATGGTGCATTTTATTTTAATTTTTCTAATGTTTTTGTTGTGTAGTTAATGGGTGACACGTTAGTCACTCACGACCCAAAATAATACAGCAACAAAATCATATGCACATAGATTGAAAGAAAAGATTGATGGGTGTTATCGGTTTTTGTTTGGTAATTTTGTATGATGGAGTTTTGGCATCAAGGAAAATAGTGTGAGACTGTGATGGGAAGGTTTCCACTGTGGTAATATTTTGGGTATGATTTTGTGCTTAGTTGGTATTGAACCTTGTCAATTTGCATTTTGGTGGATCATTCCTTGTGTTCTTCATATACTTTTTTGTTTCCGTTCATTAATTAATTAATACTTCACTGTTTCGAAGAAGAAAAGAAAGGCATCAATATTAAGAGAGTGAACTGTGGAGCACAAAACCATATAAGTATACTCTTAAAGAAAAAACAATTAAGAAAAATGGATTGCTTGCTGGAAAAATATCCGAGGGGTTCTGAGCCTGCCCTCATCATCACTAATCTGCTCTTTTTTTTTTCTTTTCAAAACTCATATTATCAGAGAAATGTGTCCAACGTTTACTGATTTTTTTTTGGGGGGGATTTATTTCTTAACAGTTTCATTTTTCTTACATAAATTTTTTATAAAAACTGTTTTTACACTACTTTATAATAAAATATAGTTTCCTCTGAGTTATTATATAAGTGATCAACTAGGCCACTTAGACACATGACTAACCAATTTTACACCTATGTAAGTGTAAAATAATTATTTTATAAGATCTACTTAATCATAAAATATTTATAAAAATTATATTGTGAAAATTGTCAATATATAATTTTGTTAAATATGAATATATGATAGTATACAATTATTCCATAGTAGTTCCGTTGTTGAAGTAATAATCTCTAAATTGTCAGAACATCTGCCATAGATGGAATATATTGCCCGTGGTCTCTCAGTACGTATTAATAAAAAATTTGCTGTTCAGAAAAAAAAAAAAAGAAAAAAAAAAAAAAACTACTCGAATACGCATTTATATAGCGGATTTATAGAAAAAAACAAAGTTGTCTTTTCGTTATATTGGATGACTTGGAAAAAGCGAGTGATCATTGTGGTTAAGAAAAGCTAAAAGAAACTTTTGAATTATTAACAATCAGTTGGTGAGGAGAAGTAATTATCAAAAGTAGAAGCGTCATTTCCAGTATTCAAATTTGTAAATTCTGCGTCGTCGATCAAATGGTGCGGGATACTTATTTACAAATGGCTTAGCCTAGCTCATGTTTCAGATACATATTATTTTCGTACAAATCTAATTTACTTTTTTTTTAATTAATTAATAGTACTCTTAACGTCACAAAGCACAAAAACATTTTCACTCGTCAATTTTTTACACTATGTCCAGAATAAGGAACCTATCTTAATTTATTTTACTATTATTTCTACTACCATAATGTATACTTCCACTTTTACGTACTATATTTAATTAATTTCCCACCAAATTTCTTGCATATTATTTTGAATATTATCTGTTTTTTAAGGAAGAACATCAAATACATATGAGTATACTAGAAAATACTTATATTTACACGTCTAATAAGGTTACTTGAATCTAAAGCTAAAACACAATATAGTTAATTTGGACATACAATCCGCTTAAAATAATACTACTATAATATATTTAATTGCATTACTTAATTAAATTTTTTTCAAGATGCAACAATAATATATCAAAACTTGATGTTATCATAATATAAATTGTTAAAATTGAAACGCGTCCATAGTATCAAAAATGAATTTTGCCCGCTACGAGGTTGGATGAGTGCAAAATGTAGGGATTTAAACTAATTAAATTAGTAGGAGCTAGTTTTGGGAAATTTTGAGCAAATCTTCGAATGCAGAAATCCACAAATTAACTCTTTTGGGGAGAAATGGATAGAGAGATCCAATCGGAAGTCCAATCCATACAAAGAAATGGACGGATTCAAATTCTGGTTCGACTCGTTAATGGGCTGGCTCTATATAATATGCACTGTTGTACCTCGGGGAGTACTAGCTAAAACCAAGCCCATTAGGCCTAAAAGCAAATACTAATACTCGGAGTAGTAAAGTTTTTATTTTTTTACGTAATAAAGGATAAAACGCTGCAATATCCTCGTAGAACTACTTTTGTAACAAATTATACTCCCACATCTTCAAGTTAATATAATGTTGTGTGTTTCTAAAAAAAAAAAAAAGTTTTTTTCTTTTTTCTTTTTCTATTTGAGTTTCATCATACTCATTAATCATTATATATACCTCGCATAGCATCATTTAAGGGAAGATATATAAATAAAAAGTATATCTATAATTAAACTATGAATCTCATATGGTAGAGTTTTAGGTGATTCTAAATAATAAATCAATGCAGGTTTAGACCCAAAACGAATAATATCAAATGAGATATGATGTGTGTATGTGACGGCGTTAACCTCTAAAGTTGGGAAAAATCCATTTTTTGATACATTAAGTTGGGTGATTTCCAATTTATTACCTCTTGACCAATTTAAGTATTTTTAAGGCTTTAACAATTGAATGGATGAAAACTGTCAATTACAATTAAGTCATCAAATTTTCACTATTTGTAATGAGTGGTCCCACCCACCAACTTAAAATAATCAAATATATAATTATTTTCTATTTTGTAGAAAAAGAAAAACATAAAATAACTATAAAATTCATTAATAATTTTTTTTAAAATTAATTAGCTCTGCGTTACTTACTTAATCCATCATGTGAACCCATCTCTTTGTGTTTTTTTCCTACTTTGTTTTTAAAATTAAGTAACACGACTCTGAAGTTCCGTTCAACACCTTCTCCATCTATTTTTCCCCAACTCTTCAAATGCAGGCAAGCAACTGGTAACTTAGAGCAATAGCAATGGTTGGTGTATTTGGGACTTATTTGGGGTTTCATGAATGTAGCCCATGTTTGGGGCCTACATATTTGAAGCTCCCAAATAATTTTTTTTTTTAATTTTCTTTTCTTCCTCTTTCATTAATTATGTGGTGATATGAAATGTATGTGTCATGTGAAACCCACAAAAAAGCACCTAATAAGCCTAAACCATTGTAACAAAAAATAGAAGGAGCTTATTTGGGACTTACGAGTTTGTAGTGCTCTTATAAGCGTAATATCATATTGTTGGTCTGACTTCTTTAGGATAACTTTAAGCTTTTTTGCAATTTATGTTCTGGTTTGTTATTGCATAAGCCTCGCCAAGTCTTTTTTATTAAGTATATGCTTACTTATTTGAGCCAATTGTGAATTTCATTCTAAAAGAATGCTTTAATTTAGTTGAATCTAACCAAATAAATCATATCCTAATTAGCACTATTGTTATTATTGCGCGCATTCACCATTTCTAAATTCGGGACATAAAGTCATGCATTAAATCTTTCGGCTAGGTTTAGTGTCAAACCAATTTATTGGCCATGCTGATCAGATCACACGGGCTGACGTTGTGTCAAGCTAATTTTCTGGAGCATAAGAATAAGAATGAGATTCTCAGAAGAACAAGAATAAGATCCTCGAAGTAAGAACGGCAGGGCATTGAGGCAAGTCGAAGAGCCTAAGAAAACATAGGATGTGTTGTATTAGTTTCATTAGATTTTAAATGATAAGATTTAGATAAGAACCTCACATTAAAATTTAGACCTTTTAAGTTTATGGCACGTTCGTAGTTACTTGCTCAGACCTTGATTTTTTGTATGATGCTTGTTTATTTTACCTCCCTTCCAGGTAATGAGAAAGGAGATGGAGCAGTTCAGAAGTAATCCCGCTACTGAGAATAGTGGCCGTTTACTCTTTTACCATTTTGAGTGGGTCAAATTTTCTGACATGGGCAGGTCAGGTTTGTGGCCAAGTCCAGTCGGGTTGTTTGTCAAGTTTGATTTTGGACAAGGTTGAGTTTCTATCCCAGGTCGGGTCAGGTTTGTGTTGAATCACTTGGTTTGATTCGGGTAAGGGCCCTCGAAGTACAAGTATTAAATGGGTTCGGGTTTAAACCCAATACCTCTATTTTATAGCCTCTTTCTAGAATTCTATCATCTAGCACCTGATTTTGATCATGAATAAAGATGTGATTATATTCGTATTCATTATCTCCATACATTGAACCGTGAGTTTAGAGAGTCTAGTTGAGAGTGACAATTTAGTGGTGACTTGAATCAACTTATTTCATTATGTTGTTGTTGATATGTATGGATTATTACGTCTCATTTATGATATTTGCTGATAAAATATTTTTTATGAGTAGCTAAATTATGATTATTGGTTGTAGAATGTAGAACTAATAGCTAGGGTTTATAATTACGCTTGCTTGAGAACGTTGATTCTGTTACATTGTTAGATATTGACATTTGATTTGAAGTCGCGAATGCAAATATCTTTGAAACAAAGTAGTGATAACCTTTGTGGTCATTAAACGCTTCTAGATCCAAATATGCAATTTACAATGTACTCGTGAATAAGAGTCAACCTTATTTCAATATTTAGTATCGATAAACTTCTTTCAAGACATGTGTCTTAAATTCGTTTTAAGTGCTCTTTGGTCGTTGAGCATTTTGGTGGAAACTTTGCGAGCATATCCTTTCCGAACGGAAAGTGCTTTGATATGGTGTGAACAATTTATGTAACAAGATAAGTCTGAGAATTACTTAACTTTACCCATTAAACTTGCAAGCATAATTGTAACCCCTTGCCTTGTCAATTCTATTAAGCTACCACCAACATCTTTCCCTTATTGATTCATCATCTAAACTTGCGATAGTTTCTCGCATGAGTGTTAGATTTATTGAAGATTTAATGAAATTTTAAGTTTATGTTAGTTTAAATTTTCAAGTATTTCTTTTGTCCAATTTTTTAGAATTTTTTTGTTCTTTTTTCAACCTCTAATTTACACCTTTACTCTGGGCTGTATATATCATTAAACTTAAAAAGACACATTTTATAAACTTAAAAATAAACAAATGTAAAAAATAAGCACTGAAATAGTAGAATTTGTTGTGTTGTGAGCGTGAGGCCTTATTTTCTGGAGCAAAGTGTTTGAACAATATAGAGTGAAACAAGGCGAGTAGAGTCGATAGTTTGGCTATCTCTCCTTAAGACAAGATTGCCCCGCTCGTGGTGCTTACGGAATTATGGCAATAGTCTCCTAGGATAAAACTACTCTTAAGACGGCTAAGGAGCACTCCAATAGCCGAGTCTATCGAACTTACTTTGAGTATGAAGAATGCAAGAGAGAAAGAAGAGAAGAAGAGAGAATGAGATGGAGTTTTCAAGTGTGTTGGAGAAATGAATCTCCTTCTCTATTTATACTTCTCAAGAGCCATCATTGAAAGTGTTCAGGACCCTTCAGAAAGGTTTTAATTAATAGTTACACAACTATTCATTAAAAGTCATATACTTTGAAAACACAACCAATCACCAAAAGGCACAACTTTTCGCCAGTCTTGAATCTGAATAGATTTTAGTTGCATGCAACTTTTCACCAATAGATATGTTGGTTCAAATGGCATGAGTTCAAGCTGGTTGTCCAGAAGGTTCTGTGGTCGAACCCCAGCATCCCCTAAACTTTATTTTTGGACTTTTTGGGCCTTATTTTCATCTCCAACTATGCTATATACAATTTTGGTTGTATATTACATACCTCTTTAATTTTCTCATGAATTTTAGCACAATGGAACTTTCATCCATGTGTGTATAAATGCCTTAATTAATTCAAGTATTGATCTATCCACTTATTGCATTAATCACCCTTTTACCTCAAGGGGATTTTTGTGATTTAACACGTTCTAGTGACACACACGATTACGAAACCGTGTTGGGCGCCCTTAGACCAATACAACGAACGAATTGAAAGCGCATTCGTTTTAATTAAAATTCCCAACATGTAGTTCACATGTACTCTCTCCCACCACATATACGCCATTACATACATCTACAATCAAGCAATATGTCCGTCGAACATTTTATGATGCTTTTACTTTTTTGAGTCATGATTATATTCTACGTATGACTCACGTGCAATATATAAATTGCTCCATAAAAGACGATGTTTGAGGCTCAACAACGATATTTATACCATGATTATACCTATTGTTTGTAATGAATATATGGTAGACAAGCCACAAAACGAAGGTTCGATATAAAGTAACAAGACAAATTTGACGAAGAAGCATACATCATATGTCAAAAGTCAGCTATACTATTAGTATTAGTTTCTCCAAGTTCAAGAATAAATAATTCTGGTTGAATTTCTTTCTTATAAACGGCTTCCAGACCATAAATCCATTTACACTAAAACTCAGTACTAGTTGAGGTGTTATCTCAACAGTAACAGCTACAGTAGGTAGGTGTTGAGCAACTCCGTCGATAACTCTTGTAACCGACAGCAGTCAGGAAAAGAAAATTATCTTTATTTAAGAAATCAATTCCTATTCGAATTCCTTTGGGTTTTAGCTGCAAATAGGAGACTATATAAAGGGATGATTACTGAACGCTCAAGGTAGATTCAACAGACTAAACATATCAATTGATCAGTTCAATTGATCACCAATATTGACAGCTTCAGAAGCTGAGGGATGAAGATTTATATGATTTAGTTAAATTCGACATATGGTCTTTGTATAATCTGGAGGCAGCTTTGGGAGGAATCTGGTGGTGGTGGACGTTTACACACAACTTGGAGAAACCTGTTCGTCGACATACGAAGGTTTATATATATTATCGATATTATAGGTGCTAGCTAGAGAATTTGTTTCTTGTGATTGGTTAGTGACTTGTAATAGCGGATTGTGATAATATAGTGGAAGCTGGTTGATCTCCGTGGACGTACGTTATTTAGAACCAAACCACGTTAAACTCTTGTGTTCTTTCTTGCTTGCGTTCTTGCTCTGTTTTTTGGTTTTGGTTGCGTTTGTGTGTGTTTGATTTGGTGCAGCTGGTTCTTGGTGATTTAGTTGTATTGTGAGCTTTGTGATTAGGTAGAATCGAATATTGTTGAATCGAACTCAGCAGTAGTAGTAATTTATTTATACTATAATTATAAGTTACACCAAGAATTAAATTGAGACTGGGTAGACCCTCTTTTATCACATCGATCATTTCCAAGGAACAATTAGTTTATAGTTGACTAAAGATCCACAAATCCCCTTACTTTCATAATGGGAATGAATAAACCTTTTTCGGAATCTGGACAATCAGGCTGTGACGGATAACGCCTTTTGATATCCTCGCAAATCCGACATAGCAGAGAGAATCAGAGAATTTACAGTGGAAAATAAAGGAAAAAGTAAAGAACGGGATTACGGACGTAGGATATTCTAAGTACAATTGACCGCTAGGCCAAGCGACTTTGTCTCATTGTAAGGAGCTTCGGTTACTATCTTCCTGGTTATAATTGGTATGTGCTAATATCTAAAGAGATAGTATATTCTGTTGAACTCAGTGTCATAAAATGTGCAGTAAAATAATAAATGTCTTACAAAGTTTAAATAGTGAAAACCTAACTCAGTATCCAAAAAAAAATAAAAAATGGATACATAATAAAGAAAAATTTAATGCAATTTAAATAATAAATAGAAGATGAACCAGAATATATCAGAGCCAAGGCCGAAGGCACTGGCACCGTCCGCGCTACCCACATTTGCCATGCTGCGTCTTCTTGCACTCCAAACCGGTCCGCAAGCCCCCGTATTCCTGAGGTTCGTTGGTCCGACTAAATCACTATTCCTACTCAGTACTTTGATGTTTCTTTATCCTCCCTCTGTTTTTCTTTATTAATTGACGTATGATTTTGGAACGGTTTTATATATTGGAGATTGTATAAAATGCATATTGTTTGGTTTAATGGTAGGATACTCCATTATAAAAGTGTGAATTAAGATTGAAATTAGAGAAAATAAAAAGGAATCTATTGAAAGAGAAAAAAAATAATATGTAAAAGCTATACAAATACAAAAATCTTAGATAATACATATAAAAGTT
This sequence comes from Plantago ovata, assembly GCA_028274465.1. Taxonomy (NCBI): domain Eukaryota; kingdom Viridiplantae; phylum Streptophyta; class Magnoliopsida; order Lamiales; family Plantaginaceae; genus Plantago; species Plantago ovata. Next base: position 28,510,264 of record CM051455.1, on the reverse strand, counting down.
TCAGATTGGTGAGGTTGAGGTGAATTGTGTGCACTTCTTATGCACTGCATATTTTAATATCTTGTATCTCGCTTTCGCTTTTTCATGTGAACTAAATTTTTTTCCAGATAAAAAAAACAAAAACGTAGATTACGAGACGTGGGATACTAATTGCGTCTTTTCTCTTTTCCTACCATCGCCCCCCCCCCCCCCCAATTTTCTTCCCTTTGTTCGGGATGATTTATACTTCATTGTTGGATTAGAAATCTATCAACCGATTAATAATACTAATTGAAACTCGTTAGTATTGTTTGTTGGAGCATTTCTTATGCTCAGTTAGTAATAAAATCGTTTAGCCGTTTCAAAAAAATAAATAATACTAATTGACACTCGCTCAATCCTTTTGGGTCAATGTGACTACAAATAACTAGGCCCTACACATTTTTATGAATATCATTTTTTTTTTTAAACAACAAAAAATTCAATAAGCCCAAAAACATAGTGTACAATAGTAAGAGGGGTATACCCCAATCATGATACAAGGTGTATCACTAGAACTCAAGTACAAAGAGGGTCCAACTAGCCAACGAAGCTAATGGAGAAAACCAAAACGGCACGAAACCCAAAAGACTCTAGCTAAGCTATGATCCCTGGAGAATCTAGAACTGAGGCTCCGACTAACCAACGACCCTTCGAACTCCAGAACACCGCCTGTGATTCGAAAAAATAAACTAGGCCCACATTCCCATAGCTCCCAGGGCGATGGTGCATCATCACAACCCCACTTCCAACTCATAGAAATATAGAAATGTCAGTCGAAAAGTGCCATACATGTTGCCACTATGATATTGTTCAATTTATGAGTGTCAGAGACACGTATCCTTCATATGGTATGGTATTATTAGCTTTAGTTTTATATGTGAAATCAACTAAAACTCTACCCATTATATTGGTATATATTGGATACTTCAGGTTTAAACTTTGCAAGTTTACTTGTGGAATTAAAAAATAAATAAAAAAATAAAATTCTTGAGACTTGAGAGTACGTATATGTTATTTATATTTGATCTTTTCTATTTTGATCAGAAGAGATTTCAGTGACATTGTATAGATGATGATAATTGCTAAATCAGTTTTGGTTGAGACGCGCTAATTGATGATTCCGTAAGGAAATATAAGTAGTGCGCAGCAAGTTAATTAATTAATTAATTTTGATGATACAATACAATGAATCAGGTCACTTTAAATCACCATTGTCGTCAATGAAGGAACAAAAAGAACAAACACCGACGTTTTACATATTGTAAAACGCTCCTTCATCTATTTCAAACTGTGCCTCGTCGTCCACAACATCACTTGGTAAGAAATCTAAATAATATGGAATTTTACCGTAGTGTCGTCCCAAGGCACCCAACTAGTATTAGTCAGTTATTATGAGTCATTAATTAGATGACTATTGGATCAACAATATCAACATAATCAACGGTGATGATATGTTGATCACACTACCTAGATCTTGCAATTCTAATAAGATTTTAGGAATCTTATTTTCAAAAAGGTTTTAGATGGGTATCCCCAAATACTATTTCATGCTTAATTAATTAACCTTCAACCAAACCTAATCACTTAAATTATTGTATGCCACAGTATGCATGACAAATTATATTTTAAACACTTTCCATTTTCTTTGTAGCTCATTACACTATGCTGTCTATGCATGACAAAGTTTTTAAGTTGAAGTGCAGTTATGCAATAAGTTACCATCTTCCGGTAAAAACCCCAAAAATATTGAAATCTATTTGTACTTGTTTCTAAGAAAACCTCTTTCCTTCAAGGTGTGGCACGAGTCAATTTTTGGAACTTTTGGTTCAGTTTTTTTTTAATGGCATAATACAATTGTAATGATTGATATCGGAGAATTAATATAAATAATTAAATTCTATACCTCCTTAGACCATCTTCAACCATGGAACTTATGATGGTTTTATGCATAAGATCCATGGTTGGAGGAGTGAAGAATTGGCCGGGTATTATCATCTTATGCAAAAGATGAGTCTTTCCACATAAGACTCATCTTATGTAATATTTTATTATTATCTTTTTTTTTTTCTTTCCAATTTATTTGTTTGTTTTCTTCTAACTTTTTTCTTTTAGTTTAATTTTAGTTTTGTTTCAATTAATTTAAATCTTGTTTCTTTTTCATATTTTTATTTTTATTTTCATCTTCTCTTTAAATTGATTTATTATTTACTATATTGTATAAAATATAAAATACCATTATGATAATATAATAAAAATGTTCAATTCAATAATAAAAAATACACTTGCAATAAAATGACGCAACAAATTCAAGAAATAACAAACACACTAGCGCAAGTTAAATATGAAAAACTTCATCTTCCACTCTCATAATGATGCCATTTATGCTCGATCAAACTTAAGATCAAGTATGAGGAAAATATTAGGGATGGTATAGATCCCGGCGTGAGTCTCACAAGGTGGTACGAGGAAAACAAAGACTTGGATTAGTATTATTAATATGTAGCATGTAGTTTTTAATTTAATTTTCAATTTCAAGTATTGTAATATTTAAATTTCAAGTATTGCAATTTTTATTATCAAGTATTGTATTTTTTTCTACATTATTGTAAATTTTTAGAATTTTTTGACGTTATTTTAGTTAACTAACAATTTAAAAGAATATAAGATAGTAAGTTACTTTATAAAAAATGGAATAAAGAATAATGTTAATGAAAAAAGACAGAATAAAAAATGTATAGTTGAGTCTTATGTTTGGAGATGAAGTTTGGATCTAATTATATATGGTCTTATGAAGGAAAGAATAGAAAATTGAGTCTTGAGTTTTATGGTTGGAGATGATCTTAACCTCCTTAATATTTTAAGTTTTTAGGAGATTTGAATTTATATCATGATATCCGAACCATTTGGTTCATGCCCACCTGAGTTCGATTCTCCTCAGAGACAAATTTCATTCCATATTAAATTTTCACTCGATTGGCCTCCCTAAAGAGGTTAAACCGGCCACGAGTGCCAGGGAGAAAGTTATTGGAGAATTAATAAATTCCGTACCTCCCAAATAGTTTAAACTTTTGGAAGAATTGAATTTCTATCCATTGATGATTGTTTTTTGTTGGTATCGCTTGGGCTTAAGGACCGATTAGTTTGTAGCTTTGTTGGGTTTTCCCCTGTCATACGGTTTGGGTTTAGAGGTTTTTGTCGGTGTTCTTTTTCATTTATATGTAATGAAGAACTTTTTTATCGTTTAAAAAAAATTAATTCAATGGTTGTGTATTATATGGTGCTTAAAGTGTTAAGTTTTTACATGTTTTGTACTTTGAAATCATACTATAACATACAGAGTACTATAGCAAAGATTAAACCAGACTACACAATAATACAATTTAGGCGACTAGTCCTTATAAAGTGACATTAAATGCACACATATATATAATATAATAATATAGAAATCACAATTATAATTCGTGATAAACCGTTATAACAAACATGTATAAAAAGAAATGAAATCTTGGTTGGTTAGTCACCGCCTCCGTGGACGACCGTGGTACTAAAATTAGCCATACGGCCAAAAGTAAGTGGAGAGTAGTGTGAAAAAGCAAGATTGGTCATTACATTAGCTAAGCCAATTAATTAACTACATTTAAGAGTATCTAATTAAGTAGTAATTAATTACCTCATTCAATAGATACTCGATCCATTTCCAGGAAACTTCAGACATGATGAATCTCTTTTTCACTTAAACTCACTAGTACAACCACTACTTTATGAATCACGAACATAATACTATAGTAGTAGTAATAAATTCAGACCAAGAAATCCCATTCACCATTTTGCTATACAGGCATACAGCCAATCCTCATGATAATTTACTGCCACATTAGTTCATTTGATTCCAGCTAGTAGTTTGCACTTGATTCATTATATTATATATTTCTATTATAATAATTCACGAAAATATCCATCACTAATCCAAACTTGTCCTTATAAATATGGATGCCCTAATCTTACTTAACCATACATGCACATGCAATACTAGTACAAGTATACTACTACATATGATATACGTACTGAACCAAAATTGATCCACATATATACCATGTCTGCAGGACAACCATCTGGACAGCAAAAGACATGTCCAAGGTCTTCAGGCCGCCACTCGGTGTACCGTGGAGTGAGGCAGAGGAAGGGCAGTGGAAAATGGGTGTCCGAAATTCGGGAGCCTAAGACTCCAAATCGAATCTGGCTTGGCTCCTTCCCTACTCCGGAAATGGCAGCTATAGCCTATGATGTGGCAGCCCTTGCTCTAAAGGGCAATGAAGCCGAGCTAAACTTTCCAAATATGGCTCCTGACTTACCTGCCCCTGCCTCAACCTCTCCACAAGACATCCAGGCTGCTGCAGCTAGGGCCGCCGCAACAGCAGGGGCCAGTGGCGATGCAATTGGGAGAAGGGATGTTCCGGACCCTCCAGCAGTCAACCAGGAGTATGTGGATGACGACATGATATTTGATATGCCAAATGTACTTATAAACATGGCTCATGGAATGCTCATCAGTCCGCCAAGAATTGAAGATGATCATCAGACCAACTATGATGAGAACCTCTGGAATTATCCATAGTACTCTACTCACACACGCAAACCGATCCATATAAGTACTGATCTAATTATTACTAAGATAAGTGTGCTATATTATAACTACTAAGAGACTATTTATATATAGATGGTGTATTTGTGACAGTGTGTCTCAATTATACATGCTAGTTACATGCATGTTCATCTCGAAATATTGTAACTTGTGAGGGATATTTAACTCACATTACTTACATTTCAATATTATTAAGCTGAGTATGTTTGCTAAAAATGTCGATCACTTGCTCCTAATTACTGAAGTAATACATTTTGAAATCAATGACCAACTGCTAGTAAAAATTGGAAGCAGTTAGCTTCGGAAGTACTTGTAGCCTACTAATTAATAAGACGAAGAGTCTCAGCAGCAGAATGTGTACTGCGAAAGGCCGCCTCCACCAATTAAGGACAAGTAAAGTCTATTTTTAATTCATCGGGCATTCATGCATGCAAGTTGCGAGCACCTACTTACATACAATATTACTGAATCGGATTCAAATCCAGACATGATGTGTGCACCCCATGCACACACAAAGAGAGCCTTCTAACTACAAATACTTAATTGGAAGTACAGGGATATGCAGCTTCTTGATGTTAGACTAAACATACGTTGTTGTTTTTTTTTTTTGTTTTTTTTTTGCCATTTTTAAACAATCTCTATTCTGCTTGTACATTCCGTTGGAAATCTTGTACATCCCAAACTCTAGGTTTTGCACTAGCAATTGGTCTAGGAATAATGATGAAGAAATAGTTACTCACAGGCCCACATTATTTTTTTGTCTCAAATTTGACCCAAGATAAGCTTCATTTCAAACTAACCCCCAAAACCAGGTAATTTGTATTATCTATTAATTTCAACACCACTGTTTCCATATTCGCCAGACCGCCACCCTCCCAGAATTTCACTTTGTAATGTAACAGAGCTTGAATATTGAAGCTCCACTAAGTTGTGAGTTTTAATTGAGCTATGTGCCGAGCCCCAAGTTTCAAACATTCAACACTATTTCAAATAACATTATAAACTCAACATATATAAACTGAATAACCATTAAATAAATTATCAATTAGAGAATATGATTACAATCAACCTCGGGTAAATGAAATGGCGAAAAAAACAACATTTTGGAAGTTATGAACAAATTACAAATCAAACAAAAGAATAATCGATAAAGTAAGTATCATGAGAGATTGACATATGATAATTAAAAAACAAATCAATATAATATCATGAATCATCATGCCACCTCACTTTTCCTCTTGTTTAACAACTACTGGTCCTGGAATATTTACAGTCCTGACTTTGAACCGTTCCATCTTAGGCTCATCATCAGGACCAGAAATATCACGATCGAGGCCTCTATCCATAGTTGCTGTTACATCATTCAAATCCCTTACATTCAGACTCCCAATAAATTTTTCAAGCTCATCTGCAACAGGGCTTCCCCTGAAATCATTTAATCTTTCTTCAATAGGGACATCATCTTCAATCTTCGAAATCAGCTTCTTCAACAGTTCACGTCCTTTTTTATCGAGCTTTTTCATAATTCGATCAAGAATATGCAAAGAATGCTCTTCTGCGAATCCACTCGAGCAACTCTCTGTGTAGGTGTTTTGTGAATGATCTGCAAATACAGGCCTTGAGGGCTGAGGAAACTGTTGGAACATCATGTCACTGCTTGCGGCCATGATCGATTGATGTTATATCTTCGGAAAGTTTGTGGTGTTGGTGAGTAGTGTACAGTTTGAGGCTTTGAGCTTTTGATGTTCTATATAGCTTTAGTTGATTTGTTGTTTGGATAATCTTGATTTGGTGAAAACTAGTTGTGAATTAGGCCCATATTTATAGTATTGGGTAGCCATTCAGGTGGTCAAATTGTTGACAAATCAACAGGGTTAAGTGCCCTTGACAAGTAATTAGTGAAGGCCTAATCAAAGATTTGAATAGTCGAATTGAGACATGCTTATTTAGCTAGCCAACGTGCTTAGATCAACACTGTAAATTAAAACTCTTTCAACACAGTGAATTTCATTTATTCATTTTTTACACAACTTTCTTCATTAGTTATGGAAGATGGAATGCATGTAAATTCTTTCGAGTGACTTCGGTCAGATCGAACTAATTCGATTGCTGTAAATTATCTGACGTATGGATATGAATGTACTTGTACTTCTAAACTTTTCAAAAGCATTGAATGGATAATGATTAACATCAGGAGTAAATAATAAGTTTCATTTGCTGCAAATCTGCAATTAATGTTGAAGTTACTAATAGGTTTTTCTTTTCAATTTAAATAAGATTGCATGATTGAGATATTTGTTCAAAGAATTTGTAGTTTTGTTTCTTGTATGAGTTTTCCAGACTAACACTAGCGCTAGTATCCGCGAACAGCCAATGCTTGTCAAGTGATTTCTAGAAAAGGTGGTAACTATATCATTTCTGAAGTGTGTTGGTTAGTATTATTAGAAGTTAGGGAAGTAACTGATTGTGAATTTCATGCTTAGGATCACATGTTATGTGAGAGGGAGTACCACTAGTTACATCACTTTATGAGATGTTTCTATCAAGCTTTGAACAGTCTATATATATGTGATTCTCTAAATCTCATCTGCCAATGACTTGGGTCGTTTTCATGATCAGGATACTGGTATGGTATACATCCTAATTATCAAACACACAAGTGAGTTCTTTGTTTAATTAAGATGGAGTCGAACTATGTACAATCTGGTCTTGCACTTACATCTATGGTTCAAATCTCACTCTGAGGATTTGAGGGACATTGGCATTGTGCATCTATAGGAACTCCATTGTAATACCATAGCATAACAGCATTAACTGAGCTAATGTAAAATGAGCTGCAACTTCTTAGGTGTGTAGCTGAAGATTCCAGGATGAAGAACGTACTTAAGCATTGTGAACTTTGATGGAAAAGGAGAATGTTTGGTCTGGATACACTGGCTGAGGGCTTAAACGTGGCGCGTTTTCCCTAATGCCATGATTATTATCCTTTTCCATTTCAACAACACAGCACAACAGTACTAGTTGAGTTATTTATTTTTTTTCTTTGAAACATCCAAAATATATAAATGTTAGTGAACAGAATAACTCAACAGTTACACAGGGAGCATCAGGAAATAGACACAGGCAGTGTGCATGTACAGTTGGAGCTATCATGGTGTGAAGTCTTTCTGCTTGTACTACATTGTCCTGATTTAATCCGGCATGAATAATCTGGAAATCTGGATTTCAGAATATCCCGATCTAAATCGTAGCTAAGACGTACACGATTTATCAACGATTGGTGGATTGCCTGGGTGTAGATCAGCCCCAGTAAATCATTCATATCCTTTTCTTTTTCATATTTAGTCTGTTATTTAGAATGCCAAAGATCATCATTTTTTATTTTTTTATTTTTTTTTAATGCAAACTGAACCAGAATGACGGGCCTAAAGTAGAAGATAAAATAATAGCAGAAGAGAACGTTTACATTTAAAGTTACTTTCCATTAACAATTCCAATGTTTACAGTCTTTACTTTGAAGCGATCCGACCTAGAACCGAAAACTGACATAGTAGTAGCATCTAGACCTGTAAGTACGCCCTATGCGTTCCTTGAATATAAACACACAATAAAATTAAATTATATATCAAACACGTCTCGAACAGGACATTCGCTGATTTCATGTAATGTATCTTCGATTAGGCCACTTCTAACAGTGGCATCCTTTTCAACTCTTGAAACAAACATGCTAAACAACTTGTGTCCTTTATTCTCCAGTTCTTGCATTAATGTTCCCCCAAGATCATAAAGTTTCTCGGAATTCTGGGCTAGCGAATTGTTTCCTGCAGGATCGGTGGAACTGATGTCTGTGTAAGGGTCTGTGCGTAAAAGCCTCGAGAGTTGAGGACATTGTAGTGAATTTAATTGGAGAGAAAGATAAGCTACTTGTGGCCATTGTTTTTTGATTTTGGAACTGGGAATTAAAGTTTGTAGTTGTAGAATGAATGTGTTGATCACGTTGTCGTTGTTGTTGACTGGATAACTGGATTTGATGAAGACATGAATATGTGGCCTCCGTACTTTATATTGCAAGTCTGTAAGTACTTAATTAGTACAGTTAATTGGAGTCTAATGGTTGAAAAATCAATATTGGTAAGTCTTTTGACAGGTTTACTACTCCAGTTAGGCCGTTCATATACTCAGTCAACTGTCAACATGCTTCGATCAACTCTGATAAATCTTTGACAAACCGGTAGTAATTCATGTTGATTTGGTTTCCAGTCAACTTTACTTAATAGTGATCCATTGCAAGTATATCGTAATTTATACTCCAAGTGCATACTTCTATGTTAGAATACAAGTACTTGTATAGATTTATTAAAGTACTTGAAGTCTTGAGCACACAAGATGTCATGGAGACTCGGACAGCCGCCGCCGCCAACTGCTCTAAACTTTTGAAATACTAAGTATTTAAAAGTAGAATAATTGATATTGAAAACTCTAATACGTACCTCCTATTTAGAATAATTGATATTGCAAACTCTACTACTATCTCTTACGTAAAAAAATAAGTGAAAACTAAAAAAAAAAGTACATTATGCCGATATTATTTCGGAGAGTTAATCTCACATTAGTATCCTGATAGACGCCCTAATATCATATTTGTTCCCATTAGATCAACAATTACATCCTAGTACCTGAAAATGGATTTTTGGGTTGACTTTGTTGTAATTACACAATTGTCATTGGGTGATCCAAACAAGACCTTAACTTTCTTTTTCTTTTTTCTTTGTTTCTTAAATTACATAATTTCTAAGACTTTATTACCCTATCACAAAAAGTAAAATATATATTAAAAATAAAAATAAAAAAAAATTAAAGAAGGTCGGAGCTCCGGTGACCGGAGCTATCGGAAGTTCACATCTCCGATTTGGGGCGTGAAGCTCCAGATCGGAGCTTCACAACCCCAATCGGAGCTGTGAAGCTCCAAATCGGAGCTTCACATCCCCAAATGGGGGTTGTGAAGCTCCGATTCGAGCTTCACTGACAGCGAAGCGTCAGTGAAGCTCCGATCACTCGATCGGAGCTTCACTGTCGGAGCTCCGGTACCAGACATAATTCCGGTACCGGAAAATTGAAGAAGAAGAAGATGAAAAAAGAAAAAGGAAGAAAATAGAAAAGAATAAGGGTGAGAATAAAAATAAAAAGGAAGAAAAACAGAAAAAGAAAAATTATGAAAAAATTCTTATTCAATCTATGAAAAATTATGAAAAAGAAAAATTAAGAAAATCATGTTTTTTCACTAAGGCTGTTTGGATCAGCCAAAATTCAATAATTGAAAAGTGAAAAAGTCAATTTTGGATACCAAAATGTAATTGTTAGTCTATTGGAACAAATATGGACCCTTATTTCGGATTGCTGGATATCCACAAATTTGTTACAATATGTGGTTAATTCCATTTCAATTCGGACACAATCACCATCGTACAAAGTATGAGTTTATGAGCGGAGGTCTTATCGCACCTCCACTTGACAACTATTTGAACACCTTGTTGGATTGGAGTTGATTCCGCTTTGATATCGATTGAGGCTCGATCGATATGATTGCCAATAACCCATGTAGAAAACTTTTCAATACGCCAGTGTTGTTGCAAAGCATGCACCCTAACCATCTCTTGAGTTCTTACGACTGCATTTCCATAAATAAAGGTACGTACATCCTAGTTAGTATAAGAAATATTAATTCTTATATAATACTTGCAAGTTCTCTTAAACATGAGGGCGTTACAATTGGCCCGTCACGGACGAGGTTTTCTTCCCCTAACAAATCGACTAATCTTCCTCCTAATAATCGTCTCGATCGGGTCCGATTTCTTCCACAAAGCATCGTTTACAAAGTTAACATGATTTTGATTCCAAGTGTTTATACAGTCTTCTAATTTGGTTTGGCCTTAGATTGCTTTAATTTCTTGATCGAGAGAAACTTTTTATTTTGCTAAACTTGCAAATATTAGACTGGCAGCCAGTTCGATCTGTGCGTCGCACCGATATGATTAGCTTGTAATCTTCTTAGATCGATGCTCCAATCAATTTTGAGGTCGCTTCAGGCCCGACTTTCGATCTAAGCATGCAGATTACAATCAGTTCTTTTCCCGTTGCCATATTTCTCAATGAATCAACACAACTCGATCATCTCGATAGGGTCATGACTTTCGAGTTTGAGTTTTAAAACATAGGTTTTATTATGATCTAATATATAGATCATATGATGGAGCGCATGTTGAGGTGATTTGCTAGCGGGTTCTCAGAACTTCACATTTTAAAACGTGCTCCAATATTACAATTTATATTGTATCATAAGAATTAGGACTATACTACACACAAATAGCATATATAATATACCAAATTATTCTCATTATCCTAGGTAATTATCCTGCTCCAATATTACAATTTTTATGCATTTTAAAAAACGCTCCAATATTACAATTTATATTGTATCATAAATATTCTCATTTAAACTATATATATACCAAATTAACCACATTAATTATATATATTTGCTTCTTCTACAAAATAGTAGTACAGCCTTGTATCATAAGAATTAGGACTATACTACACACAAATACGAATATATCCAAACTAACTTCACAAGTATTATCAACCATATTTATGCTCCAAAATAAAGGAAGTTATTCACAAATCACAAATTTGAATAAAAGAATTAATGATTATCACGTACACCCAAAATAAAATTAAAATATATTACATGCATGCAACGTTACTACTCCTCCTTGACAACTCCAGCAATATTTATTGTCTTGACTCTAAACCTCTCCAGCCTAATTCCATCTGATGCTAAGAAATCATCATCCAGACCTCTCTCCATAACCGTCACATCTTCGTCTTCACTTCCTTCTCCCAATTCCAGATTCGCAATGCAGTTTCCCACCATGTCTGAATCCGGGAAACCACTTAATTCATGCAATATTTCAACATCTTTCTCAACCTCCACAACGATCTTATTGAACAACATGTGTCCTTTCTCATCCAGTTTCCGCATAAATCCCCCTAGTAGTGATGAATGATCTTCTTTAGGAGATTCATCGGACCAGCTTTCTTCGTGATCGTTAAACTCATCACAACTCTGGTTCAGAGTTTGAGGATCCATGTAGCTTATTTCCGCACCGTAAGCATAAGAAGGCCTGGAAGATTGAGGCAATTGGCAAGGAAGAACTGGAGCTGCAGAGTCACTTATGGTCATTGTGTTTGTTTGAAGCTAAATATGTTGCGTTTGGGAATACGTAGTTTTGTTTGAGACCTTGAAGATTATAATTATGTGTTTGATGAAATGGAATGTTTGAAAATGATACTTGAGCAACCATACTTATAGAATCGGTTAAGTTATATGCCGTCGACGTTGTTTAATTGGTTGACTATTCAAAATTGCTTCATCTTTGACAAGTAAGAATATAATAAGAATAATTATTATTTGAATGGACATGTGATCAATGATCAATCGCAAGTTACCTTAGTACTTAGTACTATGTTTTTTTCAGTCAACATGATTGCTTGAAAAATACCAAACTACAGTATCTTGTAATTTCTTTAGAGAATGAAAATTGAAGAAATTGTAAATATACATTCATGCACTTAGATGTGTTGAAATATCATGCACCACTTGTGATCATATAAGTTGTATAATCCTCTCCTCTTGATAGAGTAATAGTAAATGATAATCCAATTTGAATATGGTATTACACGGTGTCACAAGTAAGAAACTGTTCTTTTCGTCTGAACAGAACAACCAGAATTGAACTGAACTGAATGGATCTGAACAGAATTGAAATGAACTGAAAATAATGAGTTTTTATACGAAGATAACAGAGCCTTACTGATTGGATGTCCAAACGAAAAATAAGTGGTTCGAAAAGATTTGCATTCCCCTCTCAAAATAATGGTTCGAAAAGAATGTTGTTGCATCATTTTTCAAAACAGAAAATAAGAGCTGTCTACTGGTAAGATCCAAAATACTTGGTGTACATGTAAGCGAAGTGTTGAAATGACTCAAATTGTTTGAGAAAAATTCCTAAACTTAATATATTAGTATATATTTTGAATATATAAATTTCTTCCATACCATTAACATGCCATTGTCAGTGCATCAGACGAGGGGGAAATTATATCCCCTGGTGCCTAAGAGCAATAGTTGTACAAATGGTAAAATTATATCTTAAATTTGAGATGAAAGATTAAAAAATAATGAAAAATAATAAAATTTCAGAACTTCTAAATAAATGGGCCACAATACTTGAGCTCCTATACATTTTTGAGAAAATTGTAAATTAATTTTACAAATGAGTACTCATTTAACCCTCTCTATTTCTTTCCTATTTATTATTTATGTGACACCACATATATTTTCAATGCATCGTTTTTCTTCACTAAAACATAAAACGTAGGAGACCTCTAATTATTATCAATGGAGTTGATATCTTAAATAAATAGTGATCTAATAAATCCTTGATATGTGATTAGATAGCCAGGGTGACGTAATGGAGTTAATTAAGGAAGACCAAAAAGTGGATAACTGGATGATGTTATAGCCGACTGCTGGCGGCTAGCTAGCTATGACCGTATGAAGGGAGGCTAAATAACTACCTTTCAAAATTCCAAGTAATCTTAATCAGTTTGATTAGTTATATACAAACAAATCGTCATTACCTAAAACACGTTAAAGAAAATTGCAATGCAGATCAATGTTACTCCCTCAATAATAATAAATAATATATGCTGGCCAGGTTAATTTTTTTTTTCAAAGCGGTACTTCTTTTTGGAAGCGGGCTGGCCAGGTTAATATTAATCGGTCGATAATGTTGAAGTAGTGCATTCAGATCTTACGTACGTACCAACAAACAACAAAGGTACAAAACAATTGCCTATCAGGCTATCACATGTACCGTTTCAAAACTTTGAAGGTAAGATTAACCCAATCTAATGTAATGAAATGAATATATAATAAAGACCTACATTTAGGTCGATACGAAGCCGACCTGAGAATAGAAAGCCCCATATAACTTTTCTTACCTGTTCGTTTAATAAGGACAAACTGCATGACCTAACCCATTTATAAACTATATATAGATCCTTGCTTCTCATTGGTCCGATATATTCCGTATAACGTTCTTCTTTTGCCGATTCGTAAATTGTAAGTTACGGGGAAACTACTGGAGCTTAATTTAATAATTTCTTTCGCTAAACAACATGTATAATGTTTTCAGATTTTTAATTACTTTCACCGATTGATTCAGTGGGCGTTTAATATTGTACTGGAGCTGGACGAACTAGCTACTACGACTACCAAGGAGTAGTAGTTCTGATGTAGATTCCAAATTCCTTCTTAAATTGAGAATGAGGACCCTCCATTAATTGCGTCTAATTTTATTGAGTGCAATCAACTAACTCCGATCGACCGATCCATTTAATATACACCTAGGAGCATTTTTAGTGCATCCGATATATTTTCACCTCAGCAGTTTCCGTAAAATAAAGTATTCTATAAAAAATAAAATGGTATTCTAGATATCGGTGATTTTTTTTTTTTAAATGAATTATTAAAGCTCGTGTGTGAGCTGTTCCGCTCTTTTATTTATTTTATTTTTAAAACAAATCTAACATATCACACTCCTCCTACTTTATAATATTTCTTTTTAATACCTTATAAATTCAAATACGCCCATATCAACCTTATTAATAACCATACCACCGTACGGCTGTGTCGAAGTTCGAACCTCTACTACTACGCCACCCCTAACACTCGGTCACCCTTCATTCTAAATTCTAATTTCTTTCACCCTAGCGTAATTTTGTAATTATGTCATACCATGCATCAAAATATTGAAGCTCTTCGAGTGGTCATTGTAGCTCCTAATTGTTGAAGAAATATTCAAACAAACTCAAAAGTTTGAACTTGAACTCGAATGAAAAGTAGATTCTTCATAACGCCAAGGGTGAGTTCAGACTTCAGAGTAGTAGTAGAGACTAAAGATGTACGTCGATTGCATTTAATGAAATTTGGTTGCATTACTGCAACTAGTTCTTGTCTAATAGCAAGTCTGATCGACGATTCTGTGTCGTGACATATTTGTATAATGGGTTGCAGACAAATGGGTCAATGTCCCAATTTGCTTTTAGTAGGTACAAACTTATAAACAAACAGACCAATGGACCACGGCCCAACACATATATGTACTTCAACACCTACATGCATGTCAACTTACCTCTTATCTCACTGGGTGCCATACATATTTGAACTTTGAAGTAGTATACGTATCTTCATTCAATGCAACTTCAAACAAAATAACTTCAATGAAAATCACCTTCAACTTCAAGTACTCCTCCAACATGACGATTGAAGAATATGGGATTAACCAGTTTTTCCTAATCAACATTAAAAATACGATTTCACATTGCACGTGGTATAAATTGAATGAGTGTGTAAAAAAGTAAAGCAATGTTTAGGTAATTTTCACACCAAATATTGTAAGTTGTAAGTTATTATCATGATAAAAATTATCAATAATAAAATTATCATGATAAAAATCTTTACCCCAAACCATTTCAATTCCCATAATGAGAAACCAACGTCTAAACAATTGAAGATTGTGATGGTACTAATACAATTAATCTTCGCACGATAATGAGATGGTAGCAATTAAGATTCCTTAGATTTCCACTTTAAGCCCCCTGCGGCCCTGCCCTTCGGGACCGCTCCGATCCACAAAATTATTGCTAAAGTACATACTATATTTATACTCCTAGATTAGGTGGTCCATCATATTTCACAATCTTAGCCAATAGAAAGAAAAATAAAACAAAAACACAACATTATTTAATTATTTTTACATAAAAAATTTAGAAAAAAAAAAAGACTAATTAAAGGTATTTGAAGGAACCGATGGCATAGAGCGTGCGCTTATATGGTCATTAGCATTAATTTGCGACATACACTATGTTTTGTATTCGCGTTTCCTTAAGAAACATTTATTTATAATATTTTTTTATTATTTTACATGGGTGATTATATAATGATGTTCAAATTCATCAAAAAGATTGAAGGACGTGTAAAAGAAAATTTAGGATAAACTTTTCTTACACTAATCTCAAAATCAAGTCATTGTTTATTCCTTCGGTGTTGAAACTAAATAAACATAAGAAAATCATGCCAAAAAAAATAGACCCATGCATCTTATTCTCTTAAAAAATATATACGCACAAGATTAAAATGAAATAAGTAAGCGGAGCATATTAGATTTAAATTGACTACATGTGATCTAGTTTTAAATTTCTTAGTCTTCGACTTGTTGCGGTAGCTGGCATAGGGGTGTTGATTTGTTGTATTGGAGGGATTTCGTTATACTAGAGTAGTGGTAGGGTGTGAAGAAACATCAACAAGGATTGATCACGTGCTGCTACATGGAGAGAACAACAAGAAACACAAGAAAGCAGTGATTTACACGTACACTAGATGACCTGCTTGCTGAACAAGAAAACTATCAGATCATGTGCTCCTTTGTTCACTATCAAGGAGAGCAATTCGGTTGTTAGGCCAGCTCAGCAACAGTGACATCGCACAGTAGCTGTCATTATCAAGTTAGTTAGGTCCACATTAGCATTGTAAATATCTCCAGGTGAAAGTTAGCATGGCTAACATATTAAGCAACTCATTTTGTATAAATACTAGACTAACTCTGTAAATCAGATTCATTGTGAATACAACAAAATTGTTAGATCAGACAATGACATTGGATTCGCTTTTATTGCCCACATAGAAAAGTTCGGAATTATTCATCAACATTCTTGTGTTTACACTCCCCAACAAAATGGGGTAGTTGGGAGAAAACATCAACATTTACTTAATGTTGCTAGATCTCTCCTTTTTCAATCAGGATTACCTATAAAGTTTTGGACAGAGGCCATATTAACTGTTGCATATATCATTAATATATTGTCTTTTTCTAGTCTGAACTTTATCACTCCATTTGAGAAATTTCATGGCAAACCTCATGTCTATTCGATCTGACATTAAGTTTTTGTTGTTGTTTATGCCATGTCTCCACAATTAAACAAGGAAGAACTAAGTTTGAACCTCGAGCTGAAGCATGTATATTTCTTGGCTATCCTGCAAATGTTAACGGATACAAAGTTTACAACTTAAAAACTCATAAAACTTTGATCTCTAGAGACATTCATTTTGTTGAACATGTTTTTCCTTATCTAGCATATGCTACTTCTAATCAAAATGAGGTTAAACATTTCTTTCTTATACCTCCGGTATCACAACCTTTTATTCTATCATCATCATCTCATTTTTCAAATAATCACTCTAGTACTATTACTATACCAATGGTTTCTGGTCATTTTTCTTCTGGAACTTCCTCTTCTTTGTCAGTTGTTCATGATTTCCCTCCTTCTACTCCTTTCCTACCTGTTCATTATTCTATTCCTTCTCCTTCGCATGATGATAATATTTCACCTTCCACTTCTCATTCATCACCTTTTGGTAATTCACCAACTTCTTCATCTTCTCCTTCCATTATTTCTTCTACACCAGCTTTGTCATCTGGTCTTTCTTAAAGCAGCTGCTGATAATCTTGTTCCACCTTCTCCTATTCACTCTGAGTCATCTGCTTCCATTCCTACTTATTGTCCACCTGTTGTGCACTGAACAATCAGAGTTCTTAAGAATTCAACAAGGTTTTCAATATAAACTTTTTCATCAGGCAAATAGTAGCAGTTTATATCCTCTTGCTAATTTTGTCAATTTTGTTCATCTCACTCCTGTTGGAAAGGTTTATTCCAAAACTTTTCTTATTTTATTATCAAGCAGCTATTGCTCATCCAGAATGGCAAAATGCTATTCAAGCTGAGTTGACAGCTCTTAAATCTAACAAGACATGGGGCATTGTTCCTTTGCCTTCTAATGTCAAACCTGTTGGTTGTCTGTATATCATTAAGACAAAGATTAAATCTGATGGCACCCTTGATAAATACAAAGCACGTCTGGTTCCTAAAGGGTACACTCAGAAATATGGCATGGATTATTTAGAAACATTTAGCCCTGTAGCTAAACTCACTTCTGTGAAAGTGTTTCTGGCTTTAGCTTCTATATTCCATTGGCATATAGAACAACTTGATGTTCAAAATGCTTTCTTACATGTAACTTTGGATAAGGATATCTACATGGAACTTCGTCCCAGTTACCTGTTTCCGGGGGGGGCACACCATCACATAGATTAGCATGTAAACTACATAAATCTCTATATTGTTTGAAACAGGCTTCCAGACAATGGAATGCCACTTTCACTCAAGCTTTGTTAGCTTTTGGTTTGTACAATCCAAGTCAGAATATTCTCTGTTCATCATATCATAACATTCTTCTTTTACTGCTTTGCTACTTTATGTTGATGACATACTAGTTGGCAGCACTGACCAGAAAACACTTGATTCAGTGAGAAAATTTCTAGAGACACAGTTCAAGATTACTTTTTGGGTCTAGAAGTTGTGAGATCCTTACAAGGTGTCAACAAAAATATTCTTTAGAGATCATAGATGAATGTGGCTTGTTTGGTTGCAAACCAGTTTTGATTTCTATGGAACAAAATCATCAGTTAAGTAAAGACAGAGGTTTCTTACTTAAAGATGAAACTCAGTATAGAAAACTTGTTGGAAAGTTGATCTATCTAACTATTTCCAAACCAGATATTAATTTCTCGATCAGTGAGTATATTGAGTCAATTTATGTAAGCTTCTACTAATGAACATTTGCAAGCTGCTTATAAGGTGGTGAAATACTTGAAAGGAACTCTAGGACAGGGTCTTTTCTTCCTTCAATTTTGGAACCTACACTAAGAGCTTATTGTGATTCTGATTATGTTGCATGTCCTGATACTAGAAGGTCCATTACAGGCTTTTGTGTATTTGTGGGAAAATCTTTAGTGAGTTGGAAGAGCAAAAAGCAAGTAGTAGTTAGCAGATCTACTGCAGAAGCAGAATATAGATCAATGGTTCAAACTACTTCTGAGATTACCTGGCTCATTGCTTTACTAAATGATTTTGGCATCAAACAAGAACAACCTGATGGTTTGTTTTGTGACAATCAGTCTAGTATCCACATGGAAAAGAATTCAGTTCTTCATGAAAGGACTAAACACATAGAAGTGGACTGTCACTTTGTTAGAGACAAGATAGATGAAAAGAAAATTCAAGTTTCTTACATAAAGACTGAAGATCAACTTGCTGATCTGTGTACTAAAGCTCTTCCTAGTTGGATGATTAATAAGTTTCTCTCCAAGATGAGCATAGTAAATATACAGGCACATCTTGTGGGGGATTGTGAAGAATCATCAAGAAGGATTATCACATGCTACTACATAGAAAGAACAAGAAGAAACACAAGAAACACAAGAAACCAGTGATTTACACACTAGATGACTTGTTTGCTGAACAAGAAAACTATCAGACCATGTGCTCCCTTGTTCACTATCAAGGAGAGCAATTCGGTTGTTAGGCCAGCTCAGCAATAGTGACATCACACGGTAGCAGTCCTTATCAAGTTAGTTAGGTGCACATTAGCATTGTAAATATCTCCAGGTGCAAGTTAGAATAGCTTACATATTAAGCAACTCATTTTGTATAAATACTAGACTAACTCTGTAAATCAGATTCATTGTGAATACAACAACATTTTATTTACTCTCATGTGTTCCGCTATATTATCTGATATCGGGTGCATGATCGATTTATGTTGTAATTGATTATTGGTTCTGGTTCTTTATGACAAGTAGGTTTCGAGCCTTGTATTGTAAGGTTCTACTTATGCCAGAGCATTTCTTATTTTGTTTCCTGCTCTTCTTGGACTTAGTTGTTAGACTCCCTTCAATGACACCTTGACTCCGGGGTAACATTGAATTAGTCAACCCAGGTCCTTCACCCTGATACATGTCCCCGGTGTAGTCATGTCGTCGCCAATCTAACTACTGACATCCTTTTCTTTAACCTTAGTTGGTGGTGCTTTGACATTATTCACATTTAAACCAGTACCCACTTCACTCTTAACTTCCCTCTAAACAGTGTTGTAAGAATGGGCGTCTCTTCAGCTCCCCAGAACAATTCAAACTCCTCATTTACCTTCTTCACACATTTTTTCGGCCTCTTTGGATGTTCCAATTGCCTATTTGGAACCCATAATCACCTCTATAGGCCCCCAATCATAATTCAATGAGCCGCCATGCCTCCCAATTCGATTCCACACGTTGTTGCTAAGCTATTGGACTCTCAACGCACCTCCAAGCATGTTTGGCTCCCCTAGGGCTCCTGCGCATGCGTTCAAGGCTTCGAGCTCCCGCCTAATGCTCATGTGCGCCCTAGGTCATCGTTGACCCACTCTGGTGCGCCATTGTTTTGACCGACTGCTAGTTGGAGGGGATCGAACATGTTGTCTTCTCCCCATGCTCGTCGCTATCGGATTCACCATTGGAAAACTTCGGAAGCTTCGTTCTCCTTCGTTTCTCAATGAAATTGAACCATTCTTGCGTTGTTGGATTCGTGGTGATATATATCCTCTTCAAACCCAACCCACCATGCTTTTAATCGTCGCCTATGTACAAACCCTCCATTAATGACTTCAAAGTTCAAAAATTTTATTGAAACATTTTTAGTCCAAGTCACCTTGCTTTCTCCACAAACTCAATCCAAATTGGTCCCTTCACCTTCTTAGACGTTGTTCATTGCCCTCAGCTGCTTAATGTCCACCGTCCACCAATGTGACCCTTTTAACCCCTAATTTCGCGAGTTCGACCATCCTTGGGATCTTCACCACCATGTCCAACATCATTCTTAGATCTGAATTTGTATTCTCCAGGTTATGGAGACATCTACGGGTGGTGAAAGCGTGGATTCCTACTAGATCTTCAGACCTAGGCTTTAAGGCCAAGTGTTCGTATCTTGAGAAACCCTCAAGATCGCATTGCGATTGTTCGTGTTGGAACTTACGAACTGAATGTCCTTCAATGGAAATTGGCGCAACAAAGGAAGAGAGATTGTGTTTACGCAGATTCGAAACAACGACATCAGAAAATGGATTGTTAGAGAAGATAGAAGTCGGCGCTATCATTAGAAAGAAAGAGAGAATCAGGGCTTGCGGAAAGTAACTTTATTCATCAACCAAACATAAAGAAAAATATATTATCTACCAAGCTTATATACTCGTGAAGCAGACACGAATGGGTGACTCATGAGGCCAAAAGGCCAAAACCATAAACAAATCTAATCTCATGCTAACAACAACTTATTTCCAACAATGAAGCACCATGGTTAGTTTATAGTCTTGGATATTAACAACCTATTTCACCATAATCTTGTTCAATTACTAGCGTATTAGTTGATTGGCATTTGTATTCCAAAGTAGCAACTTAAATTATTGGTTTCGTGTGAGGACGATATATAAACAATACTCCAGTACTAATAATTATTATAAACTTTCTTGGTATTAAATTTATACAGAACATGCGGGCCAAAGTCTCATTTCTTTTCCATAAAGCTGTAACTAATTCGGCAAGCCTTGCACGAATTCTATTTCAATTCTTCTCGTAGATTTCCACTTAATAACTCATTTGAACCATATTTTTTTGTAAAATCAGAATATGTATAGTACGTTTGGCTCTCTCTTTTGGGAGATTTTTTTAGGATGGGTGGTTAGAGAGGTGAATAGAAAAAAAAAATTGAGAGGAGAAAAAATTAGTATTTGGTATTATTTTGGAGGGTTTATAGAGTACTAAAGTAGGAAAATAATCTAAACGTTTTGCGTGAACATAGTAAGGGGTGTCTATGAAAAAGACCCAAACCTAAATTTCATTTTTAGAATAAAACCAGAAAAATAAAAAGAGAGCCAAACAATCTCATATTGTTCATTCTTTAATTTTCGTTGTTTTTCGTTGCAACGAAACATTTTTATTTTTTTTACTAAGAGAATAAAACGGCTACAGTTTTAGTACTACTACAGAAGTAGTAGTATGTTTTTTTTTTTTAAATGTAGTAGTATGTTTACAAAAGTACTTAGTTAGTATTTGTTCCAAACTAAAGTTTCTAATGTTAATCTATTTAAATTTGACCGCGAATTACTCATATATTATACATGATGATTAGTATATAATAGAAATATATTAGAAAAATATACTTGATTTTCATTCATAATATAATTTTATTATATGTGTTACTTGTGTAAAGTAGGAGTAATTTGCTGTCAAAGTTCGAAATAAAATCAACCATAGAAAACTAAGTTTGGAACAAAGGGAGTATGTTTCATTCCTTATCTTATTCTTTTTCCTTTTTTGGTAGTGGTATGTTTATTACTTCCTCCGGTTAGAAGAACCACATTTCATTTTATTGACTTTTTGGATATTTGGTTTGACCTCAAATTAATCATAATTTATTGTGAAAAACATAATTTAAAAAATTATATTATGAAAATATATTTTTTATATTTTTACAATATAACTTTTAAAATTATTTTTTTTTTTGCACAGTGAATTATGATTCATTTGAAGTCTAATCGAACTTTGAAAAAAAGTCAACAAAACGAAATGGGATCCTTATAATTTATCGGAGCAAGTACAAAAGTGGTTATAATAATATTTTAAAGAAATAGAGGTTGTTGAGCTTTCTAATTGATCTTGGTAGTTAGACCTTAGCAATCACTCAATCAGCATGTTTTCTCATTAATTCAACTCTTTACTGTGCATACTCGATCTTCCAATTAATTAGGACATTTTACCAATGAAGTTAATTAATCTTGACTTTGATCAAGCGATTAGCGATTCACAAGTCACAACTATTATAAATAGTAATTAATTTGTAAGTTTTAATTTTTAGTAGTGGTATTGCCGGTAAGAAGTAGTCAGACAAAGACAGGTGATTCACTGACTAGCGTGCAATAGTATATCCCGACATAGTACAAGTATTAAATTAGATTTGATTGATTAACGTTTAATTGCAGCGCCTAATTAACAACTTTCCAGGAAAGTTACGGAAAAGCCCAAGCCACCTTACTTTTAATAACGTGGTGGTTACGTGAGACTTACTTTCTTCATTACGAGCATTAAATTTAAACAGTTTTGTGGTAAAAAATTTGGATTTTAAATTAACATCGAGTAACTATACCCCTTTCGATTTGAAAATATTGACAGACACATGTATGAATCTCAAGCAAAAAAGGTCTAGTTTAAGGTTAGTGGTTCAATAGAATAACTTAGGACTAGTCGAGGCCTGTCCAATTGTCCTAGAGACCCTGGTCCAATATTTATGTTTCTCAAAGAAGATGGGATTGAACATGCATTCACCGAAGAAGAACGGTGGAGGAGGAAGAAGATTATGGATATGTTATTCTTTTCATATTGGAGTTCCCATAAAGATCACAAGATCATACTTGAATATTAATTCTAACCCAATAACTAATTGCGGAGTGTAAGATACACTTCCTAGCTACTTTGGCATTGTAGACTAATTAGGATTTAGGTAATCCTCCAGCCAAATAAATCGATGCCACGGAACACATGGGCGGACTCAGATGTTGAGATTTGAGAAGATCGGGGAATTATATATAGAGTGGCTGATTTTTGAAAAATCATAAACATTACCTATAAAAAAGTTTAAAACTTTGGGAGGGCGAACGCTCAGGCCCACCCCTGACGAAACGGAAAAACTTCATCCTTGTTCCAGATTCAATTTACTTCTTCACTGTTTTGCTAGATTCCTATATTCAAAAAAATTATATTGAACACCCAAAACGTGTCTATTTATTGTTCTGAATCTTTTTAAAATTAAAAAAAAAGAAGACTAAAGGATATTATTTTGGATGTTGGGTGTAATTTTTAAAAGTTAGGGACCTAATTAAGTTAACTTTGTTTCAGTTCCTAGCACATTCTAATCCTAGTACTTGGTACATGTAGGTGGGGTACATACAACACATATCACATACGTATTAAATCTTGGTCCGAATAAAATGAAAAGGAAAAATAGTGAGATGGTAGGAATCACTGATACTCCAAAATGGCCAAGTATCCATTGCGATACGTATCCGATATTTGATTCGTTTCGATTCGTCTTCGATACGTATCAATCCCATTTGGTCAACTTGTTAAACATTTGGCATGGTTTGTGATGGATAACTAAAGAATAATATTTAGTTATTTACTTGCTTATTTGTTTTTTAGTATTCATTAGAATAACTAGCTAGAAATTTTTTAAAAATCAAAATAATTTACATACTAAATATATTAAAAATATTAAAAAATTAAACGTATCGGTCACGTATCCGTATCATACTTTTTTGGATTTTGACATCGACGTATCCGTGTCCGTATCGGTGCTTCTAGGGTATAACTGTAAAAGACACACCGTAGACAATCTCAAACGCGTCCCAGACCCAAACAATACATGCATTTTAGAGCATGAGATGGGGTGAGCAAGTGAGGCTCCAACGTAGTGAATAACTTTAAGACATTCAACTTTAAGCTAAATCCACCAGGTAGATCTTGGTCATCATAACTTGTAAGGTTTCTCTGGCCTAGTTGTAGGGCGCTTTTGATGTTTCCCAAAGGATACATGTCCTAAATCCATGCGTTCCATTGAAACATTGCATGTGCTCATTGCTCAAAGGATACATGTCCTAAACCTTCATATTTCATGTCAATCAAGAAGTATCCAAAGAACAGAAAATTCTCGGATCCTCTTCTTCTTTGGAGATTTTAGCTTCCTTTTTAAAGAAACCAGTTATTTATTCACTAGTGGACAGAAAATTTGCACCTGCTACATAAATTAATCTCAGAAAAGCAAACAATGAAAGATCTAAAGTGGATGAGATAAGGATTTTTATACTCATAATCATCTCATCACCAACGAATTGAGTAGCTTCCATTATGCATCCACTGATCCAAGCTGGAGTATCCAACCCAAACCTCACACTGAGTGTAGATCATACAATACAAATGATTTTTAAAAACCGCAAAAAAAAAAAAAAAAAAAAAAAGTATTCACATAATAATTACAAACGCTTTAGAATAAATTGATTGACAATTTTTTTACTAGTAATAGGAAAACAATCTAGTGGAGAGTAAATTTTCATCCTCTTGAGAAAATAGAGGGTTGAGTAGTTATTATTTCTCATTGGAATACCAAGTTAAATACACCATCTTCATCTACCTCCATGCATAGAGTAAAGACCACCATAAGCAGCCATCTACACCTATACTTCACCTTAGTAGTAACCTAACAGATACACGCGCCGGTCGATTACAAGTGCCCAGGTGTGCTTAAATGAGTTTGCATACGATACTTACGTACGTGCAGATGTATACCAACTCATGTACAACACATTAAAGCACGGTAAGAGCACTTCCTTGTCAGGTAGCTTAGGCATCAGGGGCCTAAATACAACGATATATCTAATACAGTGTCGAGATCCCAGTGAATCTGACCTCTGTTTGACATTAATAGTACGCGAAAACTAGGTGCACCCAACATGGACATAGCCGAGATCGTGATGATGTTCATCCACGGGACACAGCTCCTCTGATAGTTCATCAACCAACAGACCAAAGATTGCCAACTCTAACTCAGCTACCGTTTCATCCCCTTGCTCTGAAAACGTTTTCCATCCATCAGCGTCTTTGTTGAAATCTAATTCGATCATCATGTCAATGGTCTCAAACTTCACTTCTTTCGAAAAATCCAGCCTCTTACAGACTCTCCCCAAAGCCACTTCTCTGTTCCCCAAGCGAATTACATCGTTCTTTTCCTCTGTTGTTGGATCAGTTGACCTCTTCATGCAATGCTTCTCGGTGCTTGGTCGGTTAGAGGCCTTAGTTGCGATTGTTTCTACATTTTGATCTGTATGCAACAGCAACCCCTCATCATTTTCAGAATCATCCAATTCTTCATCGCCCTCACTATCCGATCCTTCTAGCAACTTCCTCTCAAGTTCAATGGGGTCAAGCTCCGCCAGTCTCTCAAATCTTCGGAGTCTGTACAACAGTTGCTCTTTTGCTCCTACATATTTAGACAGAACATTAGTCATTCTTGCAAGTTTTGATCGGCAATAACAACGTTAATGATCAATACAACCAGGGGCGGACCCAGAAATTGAAGTTCGCCGTCTAAATTACATACATATAGGAATATTTGAAGTTTGGGAAAGGGCAACCACCCCACAGTGCCCACCCGTAACACGTTACGACCTGAATACAACCACATTGTCCTGTACAATTAAAGGCTCAACAATGTGCATGAAAATGGAACCAAACAGTAACTAGTTTATAAAGTTCCAGATGATTCTCCAGAAAATCAATAATCTTAAAAACCCCACTTCCTGTACCACTTACAACAAGATGATAATGTTTTGATTCAGACAAACTGATGTCACATTTCAACAGAAAAATGTTTGTACAAGTAGTGATATGTCTCCATAACTAGCATTCAGAAATTGGCAGCTGTTTAAAAATTGATAAATTAGCTTAACTACCCTCATGTTTGATTTAATTATAATGAAACCCCGGAAAAGTATCCAGCGACAGTACACATGCACATTTTATTTGTATTTTTACCGAGAGTTGACCAAAACTGACCAAGTAGTAGTAGTACACTACCTGCAGATTTAAAATAAAGCTGAGTGTAATACTGGAAAAGTCACATGATTTTCTGTGAAAAGTTTTAGATATCATAAATTTGACATTGGATCCTTTTCCAAAGTTCAAGTAACAAGGGCATTATTGCCTTTTAAAGAGACCAGGGGTTTCTCTGCAATATTAAGAAACCTGAGGAGCACATGAACACTTTCACTAAAGATGAAAAGGACTGTGCCACAACAAAATGGATCGTATGAATATTTTGCTTCTCCATGTGATTTCAACCAAAATTTTAATGAGGCCAGTTAATTTGTATAACTATTTTTCACTTACTTTGTACGTTGGCGTAGCTGCATTCCATGTCATGCTCCTCGTAAATTTCTTCTTCCAAATCTCCATTCTCATGTTCATCGTCTTCGAATGGGGGTTCCAGTATCGATACGGGACTACATTGCTCCTTATCCTCTTCTTCTTGTTTTATATTACCCGAATCTTGAATTACCGACTTCTCTTTACTCTGTAAAAATTAAATAACCGTATAATTAATTAATACAGTAATACATTTTAAATTTGAATATTAGTATTAATGAAAGTGAAATGCAGGCAGGGTGAATAATGAAAAGTTGAACAGTGGACTTTTTCGTCTAGTAAAGTTAAAAAGCTGGAGTAGAAAAATGCGAATTAACGTTTAGGTTCTAATAAAATAAGAAAATTATATATTTGTCCTATTACGATGTGGAAAAATTATTAGGGGAGACAAAACTAAATAAAAAAATGATTCTGGTGGCAGATGCCGAGAGGCGTGATCGCAAAGTACAGAATTCAAACAAAAAGACAAGTACAGATACCAAAAAACAAGCTCTCTAGAACTGGTGAACCAATTGATAAAGCAAAAAAAGTATGAGGGTCCTTTTTGTCATTTTACGACGACACTCCGGCCACAAAATCAGACTACCGAGATCGTTATTTTACCGACACGCGCTAGTCAAATGCAAATTATGCAATGCACCACCCCATACACGAAATTCTCATGCCCCATCCTTTTTGGCCACAGTCTAATTTGACTTGTTAACTCATAATTATCCAATATTCACCCAATTATTAATCTAGTACAAAAATCATTAATGCACGCTCCTTAGCATAGTAGTATTCCACTTTTGGGGACGAACATAATTATTACCGAAAAAAGGTAGCAACAAATTGTCACGCCATTTTTATTCCTTACTTTTTTTTTTATGATTATATCTACTTTCATCAACTTTTAATTTAATTTAGCTACTAGTAATTGTAAAAATTGGAAAATGAGGTATAATATAAGGAAAAAAAAAGCAAACCTGATTTACAAGACGACTTGGAGAAGCGAGCGGAGAAGAGAAATCCGGCGTGCGCCTGCCGGAAGATAAGGGGCTCTGGTGAACGGAAAACCGGAACGGACTAACGCAAAAGCGCGTTTCGAACAAATCAAAGTCGCTTAAATTCATTTCATGATCCGAGCAGCAACTAATACTAGTGCGACCGGAATCGAGGACTGCCTTGTACTCCTCCACATTGCTAATAGTCCTGACATTCTGTTCCAGTTTACCCTGTTTCCTAAAAACGCTACTACGAATCCCACGCTTCTTACTCTTGTTGCTTCTCTCCTTGAGTCTCTTCAGAAAGGATCCGAACAGCCCGAACCCGACGGTTCTACCCTGCTGCTGCTGCTTCTGGATCCTCATGGCGGCTTCGGTAATCTGAGAAGGTATGTGGAGGAACACGGCACCGTTCTTGCAGGGGCTCATGGCGGCTGGAGAGTGGAAATCTGGGAAGGGTGATTTTCTTACATCTGGGGAGTTGGCGAAAGATAAGAAACAGGCGTGTCGGCAGAGGCTACCTGGTTTTAAAGTTGTTTCGAGTTTGTGTTGTTTTTTGAGGTGGAGTGTTGAAGAGGATGAAGGTGATGAGGTTTTGTTGAATTGGGAACGCTTTTGGGATATGTAGGTGGTGAGGTGGAAGGGCTCTTGGTCTTCTTGGAGCAGCTGGTGGAGCTGCATCTGCTGCTGCTGCTTGGTGGCAGCCATTGTTGGTTGATGAGGGAATGATGTTTGTATGATGATTATAATTATTATTGGGAGGAAAAAAAATGATATGAAGAGGAATGGAAATAGTTGCTAGGCAGAGGTGGTGTGGGTGGGTGGGTGGAGTGTAAAAAGCGCAAGTTTTGAAGTGGTGGAGGAGTTGAGTTGGGAACAATTATGTAAATAGTACTCGTACTACTAATGCAACACTCGGGGATTGTGGTATTGGTGTAGCATTTTCGTTGTTTTTTTTTAAATTTCTACTGCATCAATTCGACAAATTGGATGGACATGGGTTTTCTTTTAAATGCAATCACCTTCTACTCCTAGGTGAGTTTTAAGAATATGATGAAGTTAAAACATCTTTTCAGTATTTCGCCACTACATTATGAGCAAATAGTTTGACTGTTGGAGTGTGGTTTTCATCATAGTACACACCCGTGGCAAGATAAATTGCTTTGTATTTATTGTTTTTAGATTTTATACCCATTTCATTTTTATTCGTATTTTTTAGATTTTATACGTTTTTATTTTTGACAAATCTTTATATCACAACTTAATTGTGGGTCTTGCCACTAAACCAACACACCACACGTTATACAAACCTCCTAAAACTTCCATCCAAAATCAAACCTATAGAATCTGAAAAAACGGATGAGTATATAGCTTGGAAAAAAAATCAATATGTAATAAAACTTATGAGTGTGTATACGATTTTACGATATAAAAGAAAAAAAAAACATGAAAATGTAGGAACAAAGATATTTAATTCAAAAGGTAGTCTAGGTGTACACAACTCTTGTTTTATGACCTGTAAAGCCTGCATAAGATTTCTACATTTATACCAATTAGTTATATATGAATGAAAAAAGAGTTAAAGAATACTCCATAGATTGTAAAGAACCTCCATATATACGATGTTGGTCGTTGTCTCATTCACTTGTTCATCTTCATCAGCCATTAACACTTTTAATTCCTTCTTTGTGGTAACTCTTCGGAAAGCAACTTACAACTGGTCATGACTAAAGACGGGTTTCGAAAGATAGAGGCCAGTATTAGAAAGAGACTGTCCTTGACTCTTGTTAACAGTCATTGCATAACATACTGCAATAAGAAACTGTCTTCGCTGAAATCTAATAGGGAATTTTGTAGAATAGAATTTGAAGGTGAGAGAATCATACCTGGAACGAATACCCTATTTCTAGTGTTTTTTCCAGATATCATTCTAATATCTATGATATGATTACCAAGCTTAACCACAATCAATCTCGTGTCATTGCTCAATTATGCCACATGGGCAATATTACGAAGAAGCATAATAGGGCAGCTAACTTCCAGTCTATTCATGTGATTTGGCATACCAGAAGCTCTTATGATATTTAAGAACTCTAAGGAGTATAGATCTTCTCGCCTAACCTGATCGGGCTCATCAGGGGAAATACTATCGAAACTCATATGCTCAACCGATTCATATGGTATTAGTGTAATAAAGAAGACTTAATTAGTTTAATGCTAAATTGTAGGACGTCTTCAAAAACATTTAACGCTACAGCTTATTTTTTCCACCTTTCATTTATGTTTGAATCGACAAACATAATTACAACCATAAATGTAATAAAATCGGTGCATTAAACATGGGTAAAAAACATTCATACGTTTTATTGGTGTCAATTAATGCTTATTATTTAATAAAGTTGACCGCGTTATGGGATTCAATGGTATGTATCTTTATATTGACACTATTAGTTGGTGTAATATATTTTTTTTACAAAATTCATTTTGTCCTAGTGGTAGGGAAAATATTTCAGTACACACATGACCTAGGTTTGAATCCCATCATAAGCAATAAGTTTTTTATTTTTTGTTGAATGGTTATTCCAACATGGTGACATGGCCACACATACCATGTATAACTCAATCTCTTGCATTCTACGTGGAATATTTGTGGAAAATTCAAAAACCACTATCAACTCCCAAAATGAAAGCTTTAATTAATTGTCACAATATTAATTAGGACCATTTATATTAGATTAATAGTATGTAGCTATTTTCTTTTCAAACATAAGGTGTTGATCCATTAATTTTAAAATAATAGTTATTACTTAATGTAGCTATTAAGTTAAACTATAAATCTTAACTACAAATTTATAAAATCCACAAAATAGCATAGTGTGTTGGTCGATCATTACAATTTAAATTTTTTGCTTATGCTCACGTTCACCAGCTGGACTTATGCTAAAAAATTAATGAACTTATGTTCACGAAATTTGAGATTTATAAGCACAATAGCATAAAATTTATTAAAAAAAAAACACAAAACAACATACGGATGTTCATATAAATTTTTTCAAGCTATATACAATACAAAATAACTTAGGTATGAAAGCAATATAACAAAAACAAATCTAACTTAACGTAATGCATAAAAAAAAGTTTCATTTTGAAGCAGTCACCTAGTCAATAAGCATCGGATGTCGGATTATTTGACTATGATAGAGGTCGTCATAGTAGCATATATTGGACCTCAAAGTCGCAAATACAGTCTTGACACCATATGTTTAAGCGATTGTTAGGAATTGAAACCTTATGAATCATCCACAATGGTCCATGATTTTCATGAACATCCACTAAACATCCATATTTGATCTCAAACAATCTACAACAAAGATGGAGCCTCCATCATATGCCTTGGCATTCAGTACAAAACGATGTTCAAAATCATGAGGGAGTTGTAAAACAAGTTCTTCTATAAAAGTGGAAGGGAAATGATGATGATGATGATAGTGAAAGTAGAGACAACGGCGGTGTCATAGTGGAGAAACAACTTTCAATTTAAACTCAAATTATACACATAAATGTAGGGTATCTTCAAAAATTTAATGCTATTGTTTCTTTTTTCCACCCTTCATTTATGTTTGAGTCAACAAACATAATTACAAATATAAATGTAATAAAAACGGTTCATTAAAAATGGGCAAAAACATTCGTATGTTTTATTGATGCCAATTACTGCTAATTAATTAATAAAGTTGACCGTGTAACATATGCGGTTACTCGGGTTATAACTTTATATTGACACTATTAGTTGGTGTAATACATTTGTTAACAAAAATTCAATTTTACATGTGGTAGGGAAATCATTTCACTACACACGACTCAGGTTCAATTCGTATCCCACCATAAGCAAATATTTTTTTGTTGTTGAGTGGCTATTCCAGCATGCTGACGTGGACATACCTACCATGTATACCTCAATCTATTGCATTCTACGCTGCCACGTAAGAAAAATGGCCATGAACATTAATGTGGTGGCTCATAATCATCATGCTTTATATAATAGTAGGATCACACAACATTTTGTTCGGGGTTATTATAATTAACTTTTAAAAAAATGAGAAAAGAACAGTGTAGTTTAAAAGAAATGAGAAAATAAAATAAAATGTGCGCTTGATGAGTGTGAATGTATGGAGTGCAAAATATGAAGTCTGGTGCTCATGGCTAATAAAATAATGTGAAATGCTGATGAGACAAAGTTTTGATGGGTCTTGACGGTTGGAGATAGACTATGTAAACTCTTTTATCATCACAAACACCAAGCAAAACATCAAACACATTAAAATAATCTATGGATGATATTCAATTAAGGAAATAGTTTAACATAATAACTAAAATCCCCAAACACAGTAAAATAATCTATGGATGATATTCCTTACGGAGGCTTTTTACGGGGCTTTTTTTTTGTGGTTTAAAGTTCCAATTAAACTCAAGAATGACTCAGATGGAGTCTTTTTCTGGGTCTAAGGGCTACTATTTAGTAACACTCGATTAATCCCATCCAAATTGATATTTGATGCTTGTTTGTTTTTAATATATAATAATGACTAAATTCCTATTTAAGCCTAAAACCATGAGGCTTCAATTTGGAAGGGTATTTTTTTTTCAACTGTATGTTTAAAAACCAAAACCAATAGGAGTGATCTAAAATAAAAAATCATAAACCAAACACAATTTTGACAATCATGATAAAAATTCAATTTTGACCAAAACCAATTTTCGAAACCTTCACCCAAAAACACTGAACACCAGCGGTAGGAAAAAGTTTGAAAGTAGAACTGTAGAAGTGGAAAATAGGTTAGCACCGCCGGGAGATATGGGTAGGCGAGAGAACTGTCCCCAGACTGTTTGGGTAAGTGTGCTAATATAAAGCAGCCAGCCAGCAAGCAGCAATATTGAGCCCAGCCCAGCCACGTATTAGATTTTTTGAAATTAGACGTACGGAAATCTCTTCTCGTGCATTTAACTGCACAAACAATTGGCCTAGCAGCTCAGTAACCAGTTGAAGTGACTAAAAGTCTGAAACTATCTTATCATAAATTTTTTTACTCTAGGACATGACTACATTTACTAGCACTGTATTAGTATAGTAGTACTTCCTTTCCTTTGCTGTTAAAATACAATTAAATAAATCATATCAACGACGACAATTATGCCCCGTGAATTAACTGATTACTGCACTAATTCCTTAAACACAAAATTTGTGGTTTCCATGTTTCCCGGTACAAACGTACGTAACGAACTTTTCAGACACACAGTGATGATTAACTGTTTTGACCCCAAGTTCTACAATACTCTGATTTCAAAAGATTTCTTGTTGGAAGGCTTGATTACATTACCCCATGGTAAATATGACGATAGCCATAGTGAATTTGACATATACTACTACTAGTATCATTTCATGGATTTGTTTGCTTCCTCTACCTCAGTCATTCAAATAGATTGAATATATAGGGGCGGATCGATGCATCCTAATCATACAATCTTTTATTCAAGGCATAATTCAAGATATGCTCCTATTAGTTCGACAAGACTATTTATTCGGCTACTTATGTTGCAAAATTTGGATTTAGACTGCCCCTCTTATGGCACAAAATTCTAGTTACTACCTCCCATAACAAATAACAAATATTACAATTCATTTTGTTAACTTTTCGGGGGTCAATGTGATTTCGTATTAATCCCAATTATATAATAAAAATAATTAAGAATTGTATATAATGAAAAAATACAAACATTCTAGTTTTATAATATAATATTTTTAATTATTTTTATCATATAGTTTGAGAATAATGTAAGATCAAACTGACCCTAAAAAGTCAACAAATCAAAATGAAGTGTAACATTTGTTATGTGACGGAGTAATTATTTAAATATGAGATGTTATTCCAACTTACATAAGTTTTTTTTTTTTTTCTTTTTTGTGATTATAACTTTTTTTTTAAAAATAATTGTTACTATACAAAGTGGATGGACATTATACTTACGGACCAATTCATGAGTAATACTGCGGACAGAGACAGCATGTTTGGCTTTGCACTTCAGAGAGGCCATTTGAATAGTTACTTGAGATGTGAATAGTATTTACTGTTGAGAGGGGTTTCTGAAATTAGATTTGTGTTTGAGTTAGTAAAAGTTAGTAGGATATAGGGGGAATATTAATAGGAGTGATGATTATATGTGATGATTGGTTGATTGAATGATTGGTTAGTTATTGTTAGTAAAAGGTTGTTGTATTGGGATTGTGGAAGAATGTATTGGGAATTGAGTAGATTTGGTTGGTGATTGTATTTTAAATATTAATTGAATTATATAAAAGATGATAGTGTAAAATAAAACCTGAATGAACACAATATGTACTAAAATTTTCGTGTTTTTTTTTTTTTTTCGTTCTTTAATTTTTTATTTTTTTGGAAAGTTTATTTCTTGTATTTTGATTACGAATTGATGTGAAAGGAAAACAAAATAATTTGTAATTAACACAAAATACCGGGATCGAAATAGGATATAAGTAATTCATTACATAAACGATACGTTAGGTACAATATGACAATATGTTCACGTGGGTGATGTTAGTGCGGGAATAATCCATATTGGTGGACTGTGCTATCATAATTCTTCGTAGCTACTATGTAAGGAAGCCGTGCAGATGTTAATTGACGAAACCAAAAAAATACAAATGGAAATTCAGAAGTACGTACATATATTGTTTAGTGTCCCTTAAATATTTAAATGTCGTTACTTATTTTCGAGGGTACTAATAGGTAAGGTTGATATCATTTGGTTTGTTCGTTCGGCCACATCCGCATGGCATCAACGAATCCTGGGAATAGAACATCAGCTGAGCTGCATATTTCATTTGCATCCCCATTGTGTTCATGAACTAAACTGCGACACTTTGGAGGCACAAGAAGATCCCCCGTGGAATAATCAACTCGGCAATGCGGATCATTAGCAACTCTCTCCCTCGAGTACCATAGCACACCCAACCGGCAAGGAAAGAAACGAAAGGTGATATAAGAAAGATAAATCCACAAAAAATCACACTGTAACAAGTTGAACTCATAAATCGGCCCATTGCAAGTGTGAGGATGAAGCTACAACCCAAATACGCAACAATAAAACGAGAATGGTGGAAGATTCTTGTTTCAAATCGAAAATATGGAAAACCCTAATGCGAAAAGGTTGGAAAAATGCCCAAATCAGTGAAGGATTAACAAGAAAATAACATCACCAAAGGGAAATTACCTTGTTCGACGGAAACGGAGCTCGCCGGAGAAACGCCGGTGAGCAAAAAGGCGCCGTTTCGAAAAACGGAACCGATGGAAAGGTAGATCGGAGTACGACGATGATAACCATGTATTCTGTTTCGAAATCGGAGGGATAATGTCGCCGGAATCTTAGCCGTTTTAATCGACCGGCCGGACAAAGGGGGAGGGGACAGAGAATATCGGTCACACCTAGAGAGAGAGAGAGGGGAATAAAAGTGTGAGAGGCCTAATGAATAGTTGCTACAGTAGAGACCCCTTCTATAATTGAAGGCCAAAGCTTTTGAGCCTTCTCAACAGGCCCGAAGGCCTCTCAAGTGCAAAGCCAAACATGCTGAGAGATTTCGGTTTCGATCGATAAGTGATTGGATTATTACAAGTATATGATAAAAACTGGGATTACTATAAAATTTAATTTACTGTTTGGAGTGCGTGATAATACAATGAATTAAACTTTGCAAATTGCAATTTAACCCATTTTTTTACTTATTATGTAAAAAATGATACGGTGAATATGTGATACTTATTGTCAATATTTTTTAACGGTTTTGGAATGTGTTTAGTATGGCACTTAGAGAGATTTTAATGATATTATTTAACGTAATTTTATTAAAATTAACAAAATCATTTGATATGAACTTTTAAAAGATCCATTTTTTTTCTTCCTTTCTTTAATATATAAAATAAAACATAAGAACTAAAGGTCAAACTGTGCCTAAAATATCCTAATTAATTAGAGCCTACTATCGTAGCTCCGATATGGATCAGTGTGAAGCTCCGTATCGATTGGAAATTGATATAAATCAAATTCTCCGGAAATCTCAAACTATCAAACTATTTTGGAAATGCGGAATCTAGTCTATTATATCAAATCTAATGATAGAAATTCTATGGAAATTCAGGCCAAAGCTTGAATTTATTGTTTGAACTTTTTGGTTTTACGTGTAATTTGACATAATAGTGTATATATTAATACTACTACTAGTAAAAAATTAAACAAAGTGTAAAATTAAGAAAAATACATGAGACGGAGATTTTGGTGTGGGCAGCAAAAGAAACAAAAACCGTAGAAAGATTGCAAAAGGTTAAATGAAAATCGCGAGACAACAACTGGTGTGTGTTTACCTAAATTTCAAGGAGGCTTAGGGATCAGAAATTTAGAAGCTATGAATAAAGCTTTCCAACTAAAACTGGCTTGGAAGCTTTTCCAAAAGGAAGATTCACTCTGGCACCAAGTCCTTAAAAATAAATATTATCCTCACACTTCTTTCCTAGAAACTGAACCCAAAAACTCCCATAGCTGGTTATGGAAATCCCTTCTAAAATTAAGAAGCACCCTGCAGGAAGGAATTTCTTGAAGTCTAGGTGATGGAAAGGAAATAAAATTCTGGACTGACATTTGGCTAGGTAACAAAAAATTACAAGATTATGTACTAACCTTTGATAAAGAAGAACTAGTAAGTGAGTATGTGTTAAATGGTAATTGGAATATAAATAAGTTACTTCAAGTCTTATCTATAGATCTAGTAGAAGAAATTCTAGCTTGGCCAACTCCTCAACCTTACCATTCAGATACCCCTATGTGGAATAAGCACAGTTCGGGATCCTTTACTGTCAAAAGTGCTTACAATCTTATTATGAAACACCAATTGCCTTCCTTGCCTTGGAAGAGACTTTGGAATCTAAATCTTTTCCCAAGAATTAAATTCTTTATCTGGACAGCTCTTTATGATAGATTACCCACTGGCTCTAGACTTTTTAAGCAAAAAATTGTGAATGATCCTATGTGTACTCTGTGTAATATAGCTGAAGAAACTATGAATCATCTTCTGTTTGATTGTATATGCTTTCAGAACCTAAGGACCAATGTAATACCAAACCATATAGAAAAATCTTTGCAAAGTATAGTCTTTCATGAATTGCCAAATACTCCTACCCAAATTATCATTTTGAACCTTTTCTGGATAATTTGGAATGCAAGAAATGCAAAATTTTTTGCTAACAAAAACATCTCCTTGCCTTTCTTAAATAAGGAACTGATTAACCTTTCAAAAGATACTTTTAATGCGTTTGTAAGTATGAAGCAGCAGAATGTTTCTCTCAAGATTCCTTGCAAATGGATTAAACCACAGCATGGCCAGGTAAGTTTAAATACGGACGGCTCGTTTCTTGCCGAAAATGGAGGAGCAGGCATTGGTTGTATAATAAGAGATAGTGAAGGGAAGCTGGTAAAAGCGCTATCTGCTTTCATAGGGAGAACTTCCAACAACACGGCAGAATTACTAGCAATAAAAACGGGATTAATGATGTGTGAGGATCTCAACTTAAACAATATTGTTTTACAATCTGACTCACGCTACGCTATTGATTGTCTGAACAGGCATAGGGAAACGGCTTGGCAACACAGGACACTGGTACGGGACATTGATCAGCTCAGGCGGAACAAGCATGTGGAAGTCAATTTTCTCTTTCGGGAAGGAAACGGAGTAGCAGATACACCGGCAAAAAATGGAACAAGGAAAGGAAGAACAAATGTGCAACTAACAAATTTTCTCAACTCTAATGTTAGTATTTCGGCTTGTAATAATAATCAAGAGTTTATCAACTCTTTACTACCTACTATCTATCATCCGAACAATTGCCCTGTGTGGCTTTCAAATTTGCTGAACTTAGACTTAGAAGTAACGTACTTCAGATCCATCCGTAATGGATCTCTAAATGTAAAGTATTAAGTCTCTAATAAAGTCCGTTTCCTTTAAAAAAAAAAAAAACTGGTGATACAGTTTCTCACCAGCGCGCAATCTAATGCATACTGTAGAAGAAGAAAGAATTTATAGGGCTAGCTAGCTAGTAAATGGAAATGGATATTCACAATTTGACATCTCTCTTTATATTATATACAGTGGAGGTTTAGAAATTAGAAATATACTATTACTATGGATTTGTTACAGTAAGCCGCATGCATGCGTGAAAAGTCCAGTCGATCAGCTCGCTCCTCTAAATTATGTTACTCGTATATTTTCAGCTTTGGCCAGTCCACTTCACTTGTCACTGCCAACTGCCAAGCCAATTCCTATACTACTTTAATTCAAATTTACGTACTCCCTCTGTCCCGCTATAAATTATCCACTTTAACTTTTTCGATCAATAACTTTTAATTTTGACTCTCAACTACTATTAAATTATAATGGTAAAATATTTTAAAAAATTATATTATAAAAATATAAATCCTAAAGTTTCATAATATAATTTTATTAAATATTTTATCATTACAGTTTAAGATAATCTAGAGTCAAAGTTGAAATATGTTGACCTAAAAATTAAATTGGGTAATTTATAGGGGGAGGTAGTAACACACACATGCAGCTGCAGCATCACCTCATGAAATACTCGTACTAGTACTAGTATAATGAAATGAATGTCTCTACTCCAAATCTTCTTCTCATACTGTCTATATCTCTGCATGCATGCCAATATTTTGTCACATAACCTGCCTTTAACCTTACCAATTTAATTATTATGTATTTTTTTTTTTAAACGGTAAAATTTTTATTAAAACAGCGAGCATAAAAATGCTCAAAAACAAAACTACAACTGAAATACACGGAGACACACCTCCGGAATACCAACCAATTCGAAATTGAAACAAGCCACAACCAATAACCTCAACCACTTACAATCTATCACCAACTAACTCAATCTAATTCTAATATTCTAATTAAGTCAGGGGAGGGGGTGAAGTTTGATTATTTTTTTTCAATTCCGTGCTAAACGATAGTTAAATGAAATTATTAAATATGATATAAATTTTCTTCATGTTTTTAATTTGCTATCATTATCGAGCATAATATATATATATATATAGATTATATGTTGTTATTAGAAGATAAAATAGAGTAATTAACATGAGAATGTCATTTGCTAAGTGCAAAATCTCTCCCAGTTTTATACATGGAGCCTTCTTGTGCTTCATAACTTAACCTGTGCCACAGCACAGGCTAGTTAGAGCCTCCCTTTGCCCCTGCCTTAAGTGTTTCTTATTGTCCTAAAGGGAACAAATTTGTTTAAAAAATTAGCGTAAGCGGGGTATAATTAATTCAAAATGGTTAAATTATTGTACGTGATTGAGGCAAATTTTTTTTTTAATTAGAAATGCAGAAATATGGCGCGTATGATATTAATTACTATTAGAGTAAAGAATGGTGGGTGTGGTGATAAAGTTACAAGTAGTGTTGTTTAACGAGTCGAGTTTAGCCGAGTATTGTTGAGGCTCGAGCTTAGCCGAGTATTGTTGAGGCTCGGCTCGACTCATTAACGAAACGAGTCGAGCCTCGGCTCGTTAACGAAGCGAGCCTGACTCCAGGCTCGAGCTCGAGCTCGTTAACAAACGAGTCGAGCCTAAGCTCGGGTCGTTTAACGAAGCGAGCTTGATTTCAGACTCAAGCTCAGTTCATTTGGCTCGAGTTCGGCTTGTTTGGCTCGATTCGTTTATTAAAATACCATGAAAAATATGTTAAACTATTAAATAAAATATAAACAAATTCAAGATTATGCATTACAATCAACTTCCAAATGATGAAATCATTAAAGTTTAACAAAATGCAAATATAAGCAATTCAAGCCAGTAATCTCAAACTTAAAACATAACTTATAATACTAATACTACTAATAACCTACATGATATCGAGTCTTACCGAGTACTCGCAAGCCAAGCCTAGCTCGGATCATTAGTGGAACGAGCCTAAGTTTAGGCTCGAACTCGGCTCGCAAACAGTATCGAACCGAGCCGAGTACTCGATTCGTGTAACAGCACTAGTTACAAATATATTGAGAGTAACGATTATAATAAAATATTTATATTTTTGGGGAAGATTATAATGAAAGTCCTAAATGGAAAATTGAGAACATTTTGAGAGAAAAAAGTGGAGTTTTTTTTTTTTTAACTATAATTTAACTATAAAAAGTTGTTATAAGGACAGGGGGAGTAATGCAAAAGAATTACTCGTTTATTTATCTAGTAATTCATCTAATTTCTATTGATTTATGTAGACGAAAGATACAATCTCAAGTAACGAATGAGTTGTACGTCTTCCCTTTATCTGGAACAACACCTAGATCATTAGATTAGTTAAATTGTTATTTAGAGTGTTCCATTATGATATCGTTTCCGCAAACATATATAGTAGAGAATTAACTATAAGTAATAGAGTTATATAAACAATCTAATAAAAAACTTACTTACTTGGGGCTTTCTATTTTCAGGTCGGCTTCGAACCAACCTAAACGTAGGTCTCCATCAGATGAACGCCATGTGGCACGTAATTCAATCTGACCCTTTCATTTCGGTTCAAAGTCATTTTAGTGAAATTTTAGATACGATATGTTCAAAAAATATTTTTTTAATAATAAAAAATCTCCATAAAATATAACTTGACTATAATATCCTTTTTATATTTCTTTTATCAACTTTTTAGATCTAATTTTATAAACCATTTCTAATTCTTATTAATTAATTAATTTTCTTTTAAATCACAAATAATATTTTTTGCCCTTTCGTCAATTAAACATAACATGAATTCAATTCATCATTTACAGGTTAGCTGCCCTAACCTATCCATTTATATCTTCATCAGACCTGCTATGCGTTTCTTCATTGAACCTACTCTGGATTTATTCATTGGTATTGAATTTCTTCATCCAACCAGCAGGTTATAGTTGTAATGTGTTGAATTTTCTAGGTGATTACGACAATTTTCTGTACTGTATTTGATGGGTCTTTGATCTAATGCCATGTATCATCATCAGAGAATTTGAATTAGCACAGCTAAAAGCTTGGTTTTGAGTTTCTTATTATTCAATCATTGGAAGAAAGGTGAGATTAAGTAATACCTTGAGTGGCTACGAAACTATCATAGCTTCCCAACCCGAACGGCGCTAGGTTCTGGGTTTGAATTTGGGGAAGAACATGGTTAGAATACTTTCATG
The DNA here is from genome assembly GCA_028274465.1 of Plantago ovata. Classification (NCBI taxonomy): domain Eukaryota; kingdom Viridiplantae; phylum Streptophyta; class Magnoliopsida; order Lamiales; family Plantaginaceae; genus Plantago; species Plantago ovata. The sequence goes on along the minus strand of CM051455.1, from coordinate 28,469,301 downwards.
AGTTTTATATTTTTTTTTATTTTGGACGAAAATAGAAAGATGCATGACAAATGACATTGATGAATCGATACAATATTTGGAACTATTTGAGATTTTGATTTAGTTGGTTTTTAATTTTTTATATTAATTTGGTAAACTAATCGTATTAAAATTAAGAATGTAAAATTATTTTTTAAATAATTTAATTTAATCAAAAAATGAAGGGTATATTGGTACATCTACAATTCTTAATAAAATTTAATCATTTATAATAAAATTTGTAAGATCGTACCCATGCCACGTGGCAATAATTTAATGGAGACCTACGTATAGGTTGGTACGAATCCGACCTGAAAATAGAAAGCCCCTACTTACTTTATTAAGGAAACAGTTAAAAAGTATATCATGGTCTCTGATCACTGTCCCCACTCCCCACCATTTCTTGTTTTTGTTTGTCTTTTATTATTTTTAATCTTTTCCAATATATATTACCCTAAATTTATACTAACGGGTTGTCACCGGTTTAGACTTTAGACTCAATTTTTGTACAAATCTGTTTATGTTTATGTTCTACACAAATAATATTTCAAATCCAATCAAATTCCATAAATTTTAGATTGACTGTGGTTAAATATATACCAAGGGATTCAAATTTCAAAAATGTGCTACATGAAATTCTTATTCATAATTTAATAGAAGTATCATCCCTCGACTTAACTCTCCGTGCCATGTATGCATGCACATGCAAGTGCTTAGTAAGAGCTCGCGAGGAGTATAGGAAACCTACCCTCCATCTAGCTAGCATTGAGGTCACATAACAAAGACGAAGAGACAAAGATGGGCCTTGATCGAATTTCATCCCAGGCTTCCCTCCACAGCTCCACCTAGCTAGGCTCGAACTTGGCAGGCGGATACGCATGACTAGACCCGGAAAAAGTGACCCCAATCCGAAATCTGATATGAAGTCTCATTCAAAATATTTTGGTTAACTATTCAAACTTTAACTCAAAACTCGATCTGAAATTACCCAAATGTTCTACATTGAATTAATTTTTTCAATTGTCAAAAAAAAAACCTGATTTTTGCTCGTATTAATTTAACATAGCGTGCTAAAATAACGTGATATAGATCCATGGAGGAGGGGTTCCTTAATTTGTAGCACAAATTAGACACTAGCCAAGCCTTATCGAGGGGTGGGTTCGGCTCAATTCGGATCGGTAAGGTTTGAGCTCGACTCCCTCGATAAGATATGCGAGCTGAGTTTGAACCTAACTTATAGCTAGTTCTAATAGTGAGTCGAGCACGTATTCACATGAAAAAAGTCATCAAGGCCCGTGAGATATAACACGCTTAATATTATAGAGGATGTTAGTATTAGATTTGAATTGTTTATGCTCGCTTTTGTTAGACTTTGATGTCTTTATGAATTAGGATATTGATTGTTAATACGTAATATAATCTTGAATTTTAGTATCTTATTTTATATTTTTATATTTTTTTCTCCTTATATATATGTGCTCAGCTCGAGCTCGTTCCAGCCGAGTTCGAGTGTTGATAATATAACTCGAGCTTAAGATCGGATCTAAATTTTAACTCGTTTCCTAAACGAGTCGAATCTAAACTCGAATGATATTGAACTCGAACCGAAGTATATAGAATACTCACCTCAACTCATACAACCTGACCACTAAGCACAATATATCTTCATTAAAATTGTGGCCTTTATTGAGGCTTGAATTAAAAATAGTAAATACTATGACCATAAAAGTAAAGACAATCTCAACAAGATGAAGTATAAGGACAAGTTGATGTCACACATAGTTCAAATAATGTGACCAAGCTGTAAAAATGAAATGCAAATTTTTTATTTTTTTTATTTTTTTATTTTTTGTGTGTGTGTTTCCCTACCAATTAAAGAAATAACAAGACAAAATTAATTAAAGTTCACGAGGGTGCATACTATCTTACAGAGAACGTCCAACCGCGGGAGTCCAGGACGTACTTGGGATGCTTTAAGAGCATCTAAATCGTAATACTCATAAGTCATAAGGCTAGCTAAAATCATAATACTCCTGGCTGTACATTAAAACAATACAATAATTTTACACAGGCAACTTAAAATCTGATTTCCCATGGGTCACAATGTCACATAAACAACCGACTCGAGTCATTAGCTGTCATGAAATGAGTTTTGCATCGATCATGTTAATCATGTTAAGTGTAGAACTGATTATATGCATGTATGATGGGCATGCCTATCTTACTTTATTTTCATTAGTTTCACACCTTTCTTATTAATTATAAATTTGAAAGGCATTGAGAATCACTAGTTTCACGGTTCTTGAATCACTAATTTGAAAAGTGTTGAGAATCACTAATTTGAAAGACGTTGAAATTTCTTTGCCAGTTCTAGTCCAATTCTAATAGCAACAAGTTCAGTCGTGTTATTGTCCATTCGTCCTAAGTAACCTGATGCTGCCCTTATAAAATCACCAGATCTATAGTTTCTAAAGATGCACCCAAACCCAGCATGTCTGGGATTGGAGTGTGAAGAAGCAATCACTGTTTATGGAATCACGCCTTTGCTTGAATTTGAGAGACTAAAAGTTGGTATGGGAAGGTGGTAGGAGTCTTACTTGTGGAGATGGAGGGGTTTTAGGGGAAGTGAGATTTTTACTAAGGCTACGGTTGCTCCTTTTGTGCTCTTTTCTTGTTCTTAGGTCGGAGAACATGTGACTAAAATGGTTAGAATTGCCTCCGCTTGACTCCATGGCTAACTCGGTGAGTAGAACATCTCTTGAGCTCGTATTTCTCATGCTGGTGTGGCCTTAAATTTCTTGCCACTTGATGGTTGAGTGTACTTAAGAGGAGGTAGGGTAACATAAGTCGTAGTCATCCCGCATTAACAAGGATGGACCTAGGAGTTTGATGAAGCTTCGGATGTTACTATCTTAAAGTTGTTCGTTTTAAGTACACTTTCCGGCATAGAGTGTAGGAGCGTGACTACATGAGATATACGGGTCGGTTTAGTCTTTCGTGTTCGTGGGTGGTTTTCGTGGGTATGGCAAGGAATAGATTATAATTTCCACTGCGATAAGGAAACCGTCGTTGGATGGAATATAGTTAAATTATATTAAAATGCTTGTCATACCTTCGAGCTCCAACTTTGGTTGAAGGAGTTCAACATAGAGTGGGGAATATACTATACTTTTCACCACGGTAAGGAAACCGTCATTGGGTTGGATTAATATAGGAAAATTATTTTAAACTACTTTACTTTATGTTTGATCTTTTTTGGGTATTGAGTTTAGTCGATTTCCGTCGCCTTGGGTTGGTCTCTAGCCCCTGCCTTGTCCCCTGCTTTTGGCATTTGGTGTTGCTGCTTCACGGTGTAGGGAGACATTCATTCCCCCTGTTTGGAACCAAGGATGTCAACCATGGTGCCATGGTGGCTTCATTTTGGATTCTTTTGTTTGTCTCTCTTCTGTGTAATGTTGATGGCCACTTTCACTTGTACCTAGTTAGGATGCCTACTGGCGGCAGTGTAATTGTTTTCTTTTTTTCTTGTGTCGGCGTGGAAGTTGTACTCGGTATTGGGTGTATTATCACGAGTATTTTTTATGCTTGACGTTTTACACCACAACCATCCGTCGGTAATAGGGCGCCGATCCGTCGGTAAGCCTTTACCGATGGGTCGGTTCTCCCTTACCGACGGATAAATAGCTCGTAGCTATTTTATCCGTCGGTAATGCCGTTACCGACGGTTATTATCCATCGCTAAATTTAGCGACGGATAATACTGACGGACTGACGAATAAGGGCGTTGACCAGCCCTTATTCGTTTGACTGACGGATAAATTTATCGATAATTACTGACGGATAACTGTATCCGTCGGTATTTTTTTTTTTAATTATTTTTCTTAATAATTGTACAACAACCTGTTTAATAATATAAATTTACGTACTAAAAATTAAAAATCATTAAAATTGAATTGAAAATAAAATTCGATTCTTCAAAATAGAAAAACGTTTACTACAAATGTAAATGTGAAAGTTTTACAATAGTACTACAAATGCCCAACTAAAATGTCAAAATCTAAGGACAACGACCACTGGAACCCGAAGGAGCATGAGAACTGCCTTGCGAACCCGCACTCCCCGCCGTACCAGGGCTCCCCTCCCCGGTCTGAAACACAACTCCCTCTGCGAACGGGTCTATGCCAATGGAATGCTTCTCCAGCAGCTTCTTCAGCACGAAATTCTGCGTCTCCACCTGACACAAGTAATGATCGATGTAGTTAAGAATATGAATGATAGATGCAAGCAATGTAAATGAGCATACAAGTGGTTATACATCTACATGACATATCAACATAATCTTAGCATACAAGTGAATATACCTGAGACACAAGTGTGTTCTGAATGGTCATCATCCTAGCATTCTCGGCCCTAAGTGCTGCCATCTCCTCAGCCAATTGAAAATCTGAGCTGGAGGTAGAACCGGATGAGCGCTGAAATGATTCAGCTGCAAGAGAACGTCCCAAGTTCCCTAAGCCATAGACCGACCACTTAGGGCCAGGAGGGTTCACCTCGAGGAAGGCAGCGTTCTCTTCCTCCATCGTAAGTACGTCACCCTTCTCTTCCATCTTAAGCATGTACAAAGCCTCAACCTCCTCCTACAAGCAGTTAAGCAATACATGAGTTGATATATTACAATACATATACAAACTTTTTAAAAAGAAATACAGTACAAGTAACTCAAACTACTCATTTATGTACTTACATTCAGTTTCTAGGCTTTCTTGCATGTTCACTTGCCGTTCTTGAACTTGGAATTTTTCACCATGGTCAAGTACGACTCACATCCTTGTCCAGTGAGCCTCTGTTCATTTTGCAAAGTAATAAGTGTCAGTGTTTACAATAAAATTTTAAGAATATTGAAAGTGACTGGAGTAAAGCACAAGTTAACTTACTGCATTGAGGTCACGAGTGGCCTGAGACTGTATGCCGAGATGGTGCTTCGAATAGTCCTCGTCATCACCGGAGCTGCTTCTGTCCGCCCGTGCTCGATTCTTCTTGTTCTGTTATGCTAGGTCCTCGGCATCCTGTGTCTTCCAGTAAGCCAATCACAGAGGCCACTCGCTGTCGTGGATGAATCTAGGCTTCACTCGAGACTCCTTAAGGTCGTGGACCTTGTCTCGGTAACAACGAGCACCAACAGTGTTGAAAACAAACCAAATCTCCTTCAATAGCACGTTTGGCAAGTAGTAGTGTCTAACCACCAAAACAACCAAAGGTCACAATTTAGAACGACACAACAATCAATACAACAAGAACAAGATTAACGTAAGCACAATGGTGACTAACATATCACCCAAATATAGTGGCTAACATACCACTCACATTGCCCTAAAAAAACAACTAACACATGGTGACTAACATATCACCCAAATATAGTGGCTAACATACCACTCACGTAAATTTAGAATAAAAATAAAACAACGTTTACTAAACATTTAAGGTGTTACAATACCCGCAGCTCATCGAAGTAGAAGCCAATGACATGGTCAGGCAGCCTTGACCACTTCTCCCCACCACGGTCCTCAGTCGGTGCTGGAGCGATGAACTTCTGGGTGATGATGTCACCGATCTTCGAATGGGCAGATGCAGGGTAAAACCTATTATGATTGTTAAATACAAATAAGAATGAATAAGCATAATAAAGTATACGTAATATGTCACAAGTTAAACAATAAACTAAACAGCAGAAAGTGTACTTACGCAGCTGCTTTCCCGTTAGGGAACAGAACAGGCTTCCCCTTATACATGGCACCCAGGGTCGGCGTCACGTATGGGCAACCATCATCAGGTAGGTTCGCAAATGGGTCAAACTTAGCCTTCTTCTTCCTGGTTGACGATGAGAAGCTACTCCCCTCCGAGAATCCAATGATGGGTGGAACTACACCCTGCTCGTACCCTGGGGCTCCAGGAACTCGTAACTCGGGTGGAATGTAGTTGCACCTAGGTTTCAGCATCTGCAATTAACGTAAATGCACATACAAGTGAATATACATATAAATGACATAGCAATTTAATTTATTACCAATTAAAGGTTCCTCCAACTCTAACTCTACAAAATGATCCTCGATTTTTATAAATTACTCAATTTTATCGTATTCAACAACAAAATTAACCTTATATAAGTACATAACCTAGTTATGGAACATGAAATTCGATCAAATACAAAACTAAAAAAAGCCCTAAATTGATCTAAGTCTCGATTTTAATTAACAAACCCAAATTAACATAATCCAAAACTAACATTCAACTATAACAACTAATATCTACTTAATACTAACATACATTTCCATAATTTAAGAAATCCCCAAATTAATAAAATCCCAAAATCGATTCATTACTCAATTTTAACAACAATCAACTACACATTTAAGCAAAATAGACTTGTATCAACTACTATGTAACATACATTTCACAATTTAACCAACAATTGGATAATTCCCAAATTAAAAATCCAATAAGGGTTAGAGTTCATACTTTTGATTTTGCACAAATTTGACCAAAAAAACTTTGAATTGAAGGTTGTTCCTTGTTGCTTGTGCAATAAACTTCAATTTGCTACCAAAATGGATGAAAATGGTGGAGTTTTGAAGGAGAAATGGAGATGAGAAGAGAGAAAAACGAGAAGAAGAAGAATGGAGAAGAAGAAAGAATGGAGGTTCTGCAAGTCGGTCGAATCCGATATATTAAGCTTACCGACGGATAAGCTTATCAGTCGGTAAGCATAATTTTTTTTTTTTATAATTCAGCGACGGATAACGGTATCCGTCGCTAAATTACCGACAGATCGATACTCTTTAGCGACGGATCGACGAACAAAGTGGTCAACTTTATCCGTCATCCGTCATCCGTCGCTATAAGGGGCCGATCCGTCGGTATTTACCGACGGATAAAGTGTGTCATTTTATCCGTCGGTAAATGACGGATTTTTTGTAGTGTTAATAATAAATTTTTTATCGGTTTAAAAAAAAAAAATGGTTTCCTTCCAGAATTTGGTGTTGATAGGATTCGCAGTATAGTCTTTTAAAGTCTTCTTACACAACCATTTATCTGCCCAGAATTTAGTGTTGTTGCCATCTCCTATTATCTTGTCAATGAGTTCCTTCATCTTGCTTCTATGTTTAATAAAAGGTTTAGGGTCTCCAGAGCCAACTGTGGCTTGTTCCGTCTTTAGCTTCTCCACGTACAACGGCAAAGTTGCTTTGACTATTATGAAGAATGCTCCACAAAATGCCACTTATACATCTCCTCAAATTCAGGAAGAGATCCTATCACTCTATGCTATCAAAATTCAAGGATATATTAGATATGAGATTGGGGTGATGAGAAATTTTGCATTATTATTGATGAATCGCGAGATGAATCGGGGAGGGAGCAAATAGTCAATGTTTTGAGGTTTGTGGATTTGTTCGAGAAAGATTTTCTTGATCTGGTTCATGTTAAAGACACCAAAGCAACTACTTTCAAGTATAAAAGAAGTGAAGCTCTGGCTCGTCACAACCTTAATTAGCATTCAGAATATAAGTGGACAAGGTTATGATGGTGCAGATGGTGCAAGCAATATGCGTGGGGAGTGGAATGGGTTGCAAGCTTTATTTTTAACTATAATGAATATCCATATGCTTATTACGCACGCTATTTTTCCCATCGATTACAGTTGACATCGGTTGCTACCTCCAAAAGTGTCATTCATGTCGACCGTTTCTTGTAGCATTGGAATTAGATCATAATTCAGTCGATGATTCTGCAAAACGACATGATAAATTGCGACTTGCTCGTTCTATTCAAATTGAAGATCTTATTTCAACAAATGAGCTTGCAACAAGACGTGGAAAGAATCAAGTCACAACCTTACAACGTCCAGTTGAATACAAGGTGGAGTTCTGATTTGAAATCTATTCATAACTTGATTCTTATGTTTGATTCAGTACATAAAGTACTAATTGGTATAATAAATGATCCATTTGCGGGTTCTTCTATAGGGGCAACATATATAGCTTACAATGAAATGATGTCATTTGAATTTATCTATATCTTGCATTTTCTTTTAGAATTGTTGGGAAGAGCAGATGAACTTTATAGAATTTTATCGTGTAGGTCTCAAGACATTGTAAATGCAAATAGACATAGTATCAAGTATGAAACAAAATATTCTGAAATTCATGGAGACATGATGGAATGAGTTATTGGAAAAGGTGAATGGGATCTATCAGCAACAAAACATTGAAATTCTTGATATGAGTAGTCCTTGCCGATCAAGTAGAGGTCAAGCTAGAAAAGTAAACATTACACTACATGAGAACATTATTATCAAATTGATATATATTATGGAACAATAGATTGCATATTCAAGAAATGAAATCACGGTTCAGTGAAGAAGCAAAGGAGTTGTTGAAGCTAAGCTTGGCTTTGGACCTTAAAGATGACTATAAATCTTTCAGTATCCATGACATTTGTAAATTGATGGAGAACTTCAATCCAACTAATTTTACTAGTCAAGAGCAGTTGCAGTTAAAGTACAAACTAGAGCTTTTTGAAATGGACTTTGGAATAATGTGCAGTTTAAACATGTCTTAAGTTTTTTCTGAATTGTGCCAACTATTGTCGAAGTCGGAGAACTCAACATTTATCCCCCTTGTTGATAGGTTGATTAGATTTATTATTACGGTCCCAGTTTCCACAGCTACATCAAAATGTGCATTTTTTACAATGAAAATTGTGAAGACAAGATTACGGAGTAAGATGAATTTTTGTCTAGCGCTCTATTGATGAATATTGAGAGGAAATAAAAAATAAAACCCAGTTCGCCAGAGTTGTACAGGGGGTTAAATAACCTATAAATTTAATACATGGCTCAAACTGCCTTTTATTAAGAATACGAAGGGGTAAATCGCCAAAAACTCTAATAATGTCGTTCATTTTTTTTTAAACAACAAAAAAATTTCATTAAGCCCAAACATAGTGTACACAAATAAGAGGGGCATACCCCAATCCGGATACAAAGTGTATCACCGAAACCATATACAAAGAGGGTCCAAATAGCCAGTGAAGCTAATGGAACTATCAAATCAGCACGAAACCCAGAAGACTCTAGCATAGCTATGAACCCCAAGAATCTAAAACTGAAGTCAGACTGTCAAATACCAAGGCTCTTCAAACTCCAGAGCAAAGTCTGTGATTGGAAACCAAACAAAAACGAGCCCACACTCCCATAGCTCCCAGGGCGATGCTGCAGCATCACAACCGCACTTCCAGCTGTTGAAAAATTTCAGTTCCCGTTTGATAGCAACCCTCAGGTTTAAATGAAATGGAAACCAAACCAAAACCTCCAAAGAAAAATCATTGAAACCCGTAGGCTCCAAAAAAGCGGATATTTGTCCATCCCTTTCCAATGAGAAAAATACTGGGATAAAAAATGAAAATAAGAGTAAACTCTATACCCAAAAGAATTCTAAAAGATCAAACATATATACTCCCCTTGATCAACACTTATCTTTACCACCTCCTCAGTGAATTAGCAGACCTGTAAAGTCAACATAAAGCTACACCCAATAGCAAAAAACATTAGTAATATCAGTTCTTAATAGCTCTAAAGCGCCTACACCAGCATGCAATACAAGAACAGTTGCAAATAAAGTCTGTAACCAACAAAGCCAGTGGCCGCATATTCAACCACAACTGCCCCTGAAATAAACCTGAGAAACGCTAAATACACTGCAAGTTTCTGTCAATTTCGTCTCACCTCAGATGCCACCCACACGCCTAAAAACCAAATCAGCAGCACCCGCAAAGACCATGCATGCATAACAACTTTACTGTATCCCGCCTAGTCATACTGCCCCTGGAATCCTGCCACGTCCAGTGGTAACCTGCCCAAATGTCAAGAAAGACACAAAAGTGGTTCTACAAACCACGAGTTAATAGAATTATAATGTACGACTTTCCCTTTCAATCAATGCCAACTCAAAAGTACTATGTGATCAAAGACTTGAGACGGAGATAATGTTGTTTATGTCTTAGTTGCATTTCTTGGTTTGAAGCAAGCTTTGCAAATTATGTTTTGGATTATTTAAAAAATATGAGACATTTGATTTTAATTATGTAATAAAAATGATAAGGTTGATGTAGCGCGATTTCGACAAGCCATTGAGGTACTGAGAGTTGAGAGATTGAATGGTTTATTAGATACTAATTTCAGCGGTCGTCACTTCTCGATTTGAATTGTTTATTAGAGGTTGATATAGCGCAATTTCGACAAGCCATTCAACCTCCCAACTCTCGGTACCTCATTGGCTTGTCCGATACTAATTTCAGTGGTCACTACTTCTCGATTAAATGGTTTATTAGACCAAACCCTAATTAAGTACTAGTGATTCTTTAAAACTAGTAACAAGTAGCGACCACTGAAATCGTGCTACATCAGTAAAATTGGCATAAATGCCCTTCTTAAGAAGTAGCGACCACAATATGGCTAAACCACCAGACTAGATCAGTTAGAAATCTTAGTTCACGAGATATATTTCAACCGATCGATCTGATTCACTACATATTACAGTTGATTAAAATCTTGAAAATCGAATACATGTTTTAATATTGGGAAAAAACACATATAAATCATAAACAACAACTAATTGCAAATAAAATCACTTTAAAACATTAGTTACCAAATGCTCGCTACTTACTAAGCTTCCGGACCTCAAAATCTCGCTCAATGGGATTTAATAGCAAACTTGACATCCGGAAGCTAGTTTCATCCACTGAAACAAAACTAGCTTAAACTAGCTAAAATGGACCTAAAAAACTCGCTAAATTTAATTTAATGAAGATTTTTTAAATCCGCCTACAGAAATGGACCTCAAAAAATCTCGCTCAACTTGATTTAATAGCAAATTTGACATCCGGAAGCTAGTTTCAGCCACTGAAACTAGCTAAAAATGGCTGAAACTAGTTGAAACTAGCTAAAAATGGCTGAAATTAGCTAAAAATGACTAAAACAATTTGAAACTAACTGTTAATTTTATATTTTTCCTGAAATTAACCTTTAAACTAGTTCTTAATTTTATAAAATGATTAAATTAACTCTAAAAATTATTTATACTAAACTAAATAAATTAAAAAAATATGGAAACTATAATTACAAAAATATAATCATTATTTTAGCTGAAAAAACATAGTTTCAAAATAGTTTCAACACATAAAATCTAGTTTCAGAAGCTAATTTCAGACAAAAAACTAGTTTCAGAAGCTAGTTTCAAATAAAAAACTAGTTTCATAAACTGGTCGAAACTAGCTGAAACTAGTTGAAACTAACTATTAATGCTAGCTTCAACATCATAAAATGTTAATTTCATTAGTTTCAACAACAAAAATGTTATTTTCATTAGTTTCAGCATCATAAATGCTAGTTTCAGCAACACAAATGCTAGCATTAGTTTCAACAACACAAATGCTAGTTTCAACAACTAAATGCTAGTTTCATTAGTTTAAGCATCATAAGTGTTACTTTGAGCCACAAAAATGCTAGTTTTAGCAACACGAATGCTAAATTCATTTGTTTCAGCATCACAAGCGAACAAAAAAAATGTTAGTTTCATTAAATTCAACAACAGAGATGAAAGTTTCATTAGTTTCAACAACAAAAATTAAATGCCAGTTTTATTAGTTTCTGTTGTATAAATATTAATTAGTTAGCAAAAAAATAGTTAAATATAATTAGCTAGTAATTAATTAACACTAATGGATGTAAAAAACACAATCAGAATCCATTTTAGTGAGAACATAGGTGTCCAGCAAGAAATTGAGATCCAAATTGATTAGTTTTTAGGGCACCAAAAATAGAATGACCTTTTTTGTAAGAGGTTATTAAATTTTAGGGCATCAAAAATAAAATGGTCTTTTTTGTAAATAGTCATTTAAAATGACTATTTTAGTAATTAGGTGCTCTCAAGTGGTTCTTTTATGTAATTTTCTGTTTAATATTTCTTTGAAGAAATTAAAAAGAACTGAGTTCTAATTTGTTTACTCTGACCGACGGTGAGACGTATTGCATCACATACATATCATGTACACATTATGGGTACTAAATGGGAGCTGGGAAGACAAAAGAGATGTGGTGATACTTAGATTAGAGGAGAGGACAAAAATGTTGGTTTGACGTTCACGTATCATGACAAAAGACAAAAAAAACAAAAGAAGAAGAAGAAGAACCAAGATGAAAGAAAAAAAAAAGAAAGAAATTGAAAACGTAATATTATTAGTATCTGACACATTTTAATTTTGGGTTTAAATGTACTAAAAAAAAAACGTATATATAGTCCATGTACATAATACTCGTAGATACTAATACACAGTTCAATTTATGTGGTCGTTCCACACGTGCTATTAAGTCATGGAAGCCCATGTTGGTCGGATAATTTCGTTTGGACCACCTGTAGTTTTATTTTTATTTTTATATTTTCGTTTGGTTAAATGTTTATCATTTAATTTTGTTAATTAATTATATTTTGATTGTAAATTATTTTTAATTATATTGTGAAAAAATTAGAAAAATGATACTAATAAGTAATAATAATAATTTTTTTCGAAGCGGCAAAATGAGGATGAATAATGTACGGAAAGTTTTAGACTTGAGGAAACTAACACCTGCTCTACACGGATATCACATCGGATACCCACATCAATTTCTCGTATATATATAGTTACTTCACTTACAGTATAGTGGGTGTGTATATATATCATTTGTTTATTTTTAAGATTTCTGTCCGACTGAAAGTGACAAACATTTCTTTCGTTTTATAGAATTCAGCCCGTATATTCATCTCTGTGCATGATATGCCTACATTTTGTCGACATTATTAGTAGTAATATATTGCACCTACCATATATAGGAGTATAAATCATGTTTTCTTTGGGACGACCATGTGTAGGGTGCAATAAGGTGGTGGTGCAGTAGCAATAAATTAAAGTTGCATGAAAAAAGTGTAGAGTTTGAATAGAATTAGTGGTGTTTTTCTTCAAATAGAATTGTTTTTTCTTTCTAGATGACAATTTTTTTTATTAAGCTATATGGAATAATTATAAAAATTTCTTTCTAGATGACAATTTTTTTTATTAAGCTATATGGAATAATTATAAAAATCATAAAAATGCTCACATGAATATATATCACATTAGTACAAACTAACGCTCCAAACTCAGGATTGATAAAGCTAGGTATGAACACTTCCACCGACAAGTAATTATAATACCCCCAGAGATATAAACACTCAGTCAATCAATAACAATTAACCAAAACTCGAGCATAATCCTATATAATATAGAACGAGATAGGTACGTACTTCTACTTAGATACGGATGTCGCCTGTACCGGGAGATTAGGGCTTTCTCTCAATTACATCGCCGAAAGAACGAGAAAGATCCGTGATATATCAGTGTTAGGGCAATAAACTAGTAGACAATGTAAAATAGAGTCTGAAAAGAGATAGGTAAATTGCAATTGAATTTAACACCAAGAAGAGAAATGAATCTCGATCTGCTGCCTACTACGTTCTGCACATAGAAAGGGGTAGGCCTCTCAATGGGTAGGGTCTAGACCCTACCCTTACTCATATCTAAAAGACCCGGACCCTACCCTAAAATAAAAGACCCTACCCGGACCCGGACCCTTTAAAACTTTTAAAAGGGTCCGTGTAGGGTCTGGGTCCGGGTCCGGACCCTAGACCCGCGAACTTATTTTTTTTCTTTTTTCTTAAAAAAAATATTTTTCGAACAAAAAAAAATTTTTTTTAAAAATGTTCGCGAGTCTAGGGTCCTAGGGTCTGGATCCTACCCGGACCCATCGGGTCTAAAGTTTAGGGTCCAAATGGATCTTTTCTCATCTAGGGTAGGGTCCGGGTCCGAGTCTAAAATATAGGGTCTTTAAAAGGTATGGATAAGGGTAGGGTCGGGACCATACCCATTGAGAGGCCTAGAAAGGGGTAGCTGTCGGACTCATCCCAATAAATTTAAATTGTGATATGTGAGTTCTCGGAATGATTGATATGTTTTATATGATATACTAGGAACCGCATCACACGCTACGCGTGTAAAGCATAATCTTGTAAAATATTATTGTTTTATTAAATAATATATAGAAATAAATGGAGTGAATATATAATCTTCACATAATGACTTCAAACGTAATAAAAAAATGGAGTAACTAATTGAGTAATTAAACTTAATATAAATGGTGTGTTATAAATATATATAGTTTTTGTAGTTATGCAATTAATAGTTTTGAATTGAACTATATTAGACATACGAAAAGTATTTTTCCGATGAGTTAATAACCATCAGATACATCTCTAGACTTTGGAAACATTCAACTTCAAAATCTGCAATGCATCTTTTTCACATGTTAATTGGTATTCTTCATCAGTTGAATATATTGTCAAGTGCTTCACATAAACATTCTAGTTTCATAATATTATGTTTTTAGTTATTTTTATCGTAAGGTTTTAAGAATAATATAAAGTCAAAATGACCATCGAAAAAGTCAACAAAATCAAGTGTTACATTTATTATTGGACGAAGGAAGTATGTCTTTTTTTATAAGAACATATCATGGTTATTTTTAAAATTAAGTATAATACGTCATACAACTTTATGTTCAAAAAATAAAAAAGTAAGAAGAGAATAAATAAAAAAGAAAAAAATTACGTCAATAAGATTCGAACCCAACACCTTCAACTAAAATAATGATACAAATAATAAAGAAAAATCACGCCAACAAGATTCGAACCAAACACCTTCAATAAAAATAATAATAAAAATAATGGAGAAAAATCACGCCAACAGGATTCGAACTCTACATCTTTTAATTAACTAATGACACATGTACGCACCAGATTGAAATTGGATAAGCAAGATCAACGAATTAAAATTGATTGATAGGTCAATCAATTGGATATATCAACCGGTGATATATACTACACGTTTGATGTATAAATGGGGACTCTTAGGCCTTGCATGGTTTGAGTAATTCCAAGGGAAAAGAAAAGAAAATAAAGGAAAATCTAATTTTCTGATGTTTGTTTTAAGGGAAATTTAATATGGAAAATTAGTTACTGTGGAAAACTTGGGAAAATGAGGAAAATAAAATCAAAACAGAATCCACAAAATCTTCAATATTTATCTTCATATTCCATCTCTATCAAAATCTTCACGTCCATTTCCATGTCCGGCATAAAACAAAATTTTCTTCACAAAATTTTCATCTCCCTATCTAAGATTTATTAGAGACTTTGATGAAATTTTTTAGAATTTCGTCTTCCCTCCAAAATTAATTTCTTAATTAATGAATTACATCTCCACCAACATTATATACATATACATCTCCGTTTGTTCTGGTAATTTTTTTATTAACCCTTAGTTATATATGAATATTATCGATTACTAATTCCATACCAATTTTAAAAGATGAAAGATAAAAAAAAAATATAACTATCAATTTATTTTCCAGGAAAATAAGAATGAGATGCCAAACAATAGAAAAATAAGGAAAATAATAGATTTTCCTCCAACATTTTCCAAAGGGATTTGATTTTTCTCAATTTCTTTTCTTTTTCCCTTGGAATTAATTAAACCATGCAAGACCTTAATTACCATAAAATTATAAAATTATAGTTAGAACAATAATAAACATATGAAATCTTTTTGAAAAGTCTAAAGACTAAAGGTAGATGTCATTTTCAGAGGGACGGACCAGATCAAGAAAGAAATATATCAAACAGTATTCGGCTAAAAGAACCTGTTTGCTCTTTCTTTCCCTACCGTCGTCTGTCCTGTCGCCACACGTTCATAATTTTAACAAGTATTTATCTTTTCACACCAAATGAAAATGATTGAAAATTCAGCATTCGGTTCTGGGGTATCTTTTTTTATTTGATATGGTCTCTACATTTTGCTTACTGATTTGATATACTTGAAAGCAAAAAATGTAGAGACCATATCAAATAAAAAACAGATACTCCAGAACCGAATGCTGAATTTTCAATCGTTTTCCTTCAAGTTTCTTTTTTTCCTAAGGTGCTTTTATTTTTTATTTACTTTAATCCAAATTTAAGAACTCAGCTCTCATCTTTTGCTGAATACCAGGTGGGACATGTGCGTAGAGAAGCCTCACCTTCTCAGTAGGAATTTTGCAACAGATTGCCTTGGCTTTACCACGCTACCTTTTAATTATAGTGAAATCACTTAGGCTGTTGCTCCTTGTATCTGCTGTGTTAGTAATTTCCCCTTGTAATATGATGTTTCATCTCTGTAACTTGAGCTATGGCTCTTTTGGCTTTAATATAAAGTCTTTTCCCTCCAAAAAAAAAATGTCATTAGTTATATCGAAATCACATTAGTTGCTTTTTCCTTTACAAATGCCCATCACATTAATTGTTTTCCTCCCTGGCTACCTCATTTTTCCCTTTTGATTGTGAAGGTTGTCTTTATACGTTCGGGATGTAAGGCCGCACCCTCTAATAAAGATTGTAGGAAATTTTGAAAGATCGATCATAATAATGAGAAATTATGCTCTTGGTCTGGGGTACTTCTCTTTCCGGGCAAGATTTCCCCCAGTCTGGATCTCGAATCATTTATTGAACCAGCTCATTATTCTGACAATATGGGCCGTAAGCTTTGGGCTCCCGAATATGGGCACCGTATTATCTTTGATCCCTTAACGATCTGAAAATCATGTTTGTTGCCTTCCAAGTTCACTGGTTCCAAACTTGAAACATAACAAGTCAAAAGAAATGTATTATCTCAGTCCTCAGACATGTTTTGATTATTGTTAACTGAGTCGAAATTCTTTTATATTATCTCTTGGAGGATTGATTCCACATAGGCTTGATCTTAAATTCTTGATATTTGTTGGAATTATAATTTCATTGCCAGCAATCAACTTTGCAAACTTTATAAGACTTGGTATAAATATAGAAGGCACATCCGCACAATTATATTAGTGGCCCCGGAGCGCAGTTTCATAAGATCATGGTACAAGGCCCAGATTTGCTAGAACTGGGCAGAGACTTAGACTAGTAATGGGCCTCACTGTGTTAGCCCAGACAAATGATCGGTTCAATCGGAAATTTTCAGGGCCAAAAAGACAAAAAATTAGGGTTTTTTAACAGGAACACTCATGTGGAAAAAAGTTATTTAGAGAGCGGTCTTGCAATTGCACTATAATGCATGATGTATTTTTAGCGTAAACACACACACCTTACACTACAGTGCAGGTCGCTATTTGAATAACTTTTTTCACATTGATGCATAATGATTAGTTACTATGAAGTAGTTCATAATCAAGAGTCCAAGATATTCTTTCAAGGTTTTTTTTTTCTAAATATGTAATATAAAATCAAAATTTAATTTATGTTCTTCAAAGGAGCAAAATATGCACAGTAGCTAACAAGCGCAGTAGATTGTGCACTACTACCAACTTCCACTACAACAAGCAAACGAAAACTACGATTCTAGAATTTTATAAGGGTGGTTTATTGATAAGACGATGGCAAAATGTTATAAGTGTGGTTGATTGGTAAGGGTGCTGGAATAGCGCAAAAGAGGTTGAGGCTCGGACTCCGACGGAGTCATAAGGTGATTTAGGCGTATTATAAGATGAGTAAGGTAGTTAGATTTATCCGTTACAAAAAAACGACCGTACCTATTCTTGAAGCACTTTTACTAAATTCATAAATTGTTCAAAGTTGGTTTGGCCATCCATCTTGCATCTCTAAGCAAAAAGTTTAAGTTTAGAGAGTGAAGGGTTGCAACCAAAATTGAAAAGGGGAATATCGACTGAACGAAACATATACCCAACCGAATGCACAATGGTTCCTTGCAGATTACAAACAAAAGCTATGTAAAAGATAAGCATTATCACAACCGAAATAAATACTCCACCCATTCCACCAGAAGTAGGAGGTGGTGGCTCGATTTTTAAGGCATATGAAAAAATAACAATGAATGTGGGTCTTGTGGATAATTATCATTTAAACTAAGTGGCATTTTTAGTAATTAAGTACTAGCATGAATATTTATATTATGTGTGGAGTTTATATTATTTCCAAAAAGAGAACATGAAGCTTCTAAGGAATTGTCGAAAATGAAGACACGGGAAGCTTATGGGGACGGAGAGAGTACCAAATGTACAACTGCACATATTAATTTAGATAAAATGTTTTTTTTTAGATGAAATTTAATTCAGTCTCCTTCCCTATTCAAAGGAAAAAAAAAAAAAAGTACTCCACTTAATTAGACAAGGCTTAAACTTGATTAATGAATAAGAGAGAACATAGGCCTTACACTTTTCTGGCTCTTTCTCGCTGACAATGATAACGAGTAGTCTAGTACTTGTCTTCTTTTATTGCTGTGAGATGTCATTCTTGAGAAAAGGATTAACTACCTAACTAATTAATCAATACGGATTTTCAAAGTATTAAGTATTATCGACCACTAATATCATCGATTGGGGTTCCCGGTTAATTTTCTGAAAAGAAGTTTTCCATGCACAAAGATCGGGAATTCGGATGTAAACTTGAACGAGGTTGCCATTTTAACACTTGCATTAAGCAAAATATGTTAGCCTTTTTAATGTTTCGAACCTACTTGAGCATATCCCTAAGATACAATGCAAAAGTACTAAATAGTCTTGAAAGGAACAAAACTAATTCATGAACCTTTGCGGTGTAGAACTCAATACGCTCGAGTGTACGCAACTATGCTATGAAAATTAAGAATGTTGATGCAATGGGAGGGAGTAGGGATGGCAAATTTGGACTACCCGGCTGGGCCCGACCCGGGCCCGACCCGATATACCGGGCCCAGGCCCGGTCATTAGTGGCCCATGCGCCAAGCTTGGGCTTATAGGTAGGCCCGGGCCTAAAATCTTGGCCCGTAGGCCGGGCCCGTGATTATATATATGTTGTATATTTTATATATATAAATATGTATATATAATTATTGAACTTATAATATTTATGCATTTATATTACTAAATGAAGTTGTACTTTATAAATTTGTATTACTTTTCTTTACTTAAAAGATTTCAAGTGATATACAATAATTTTATATACTATAGTTTTAGTATATTGATATAATTTATTAAGTAGTCTAATATTAACTAATTTCAATATGTCAAATAAGCAAGTTCATGATAAATATTAAATGATATAAAGTGATATCAAAATATTTGATCTCAAGCAAAAAGATATAAATTAAATAGTTTCACCATTCTACAAATACTACACTAAATAACTAAAAAAGAAAAAATATTTTGATTACTAAATAATTGAAAAACAAAATTCAAAAACATAAGGCCGGCCCGAACCGGCCCGGCCATGACGGGCCCGGGCTTGGGCCTTATGTTCAGGCCCTCCCCGGGCCTGGGCCTGGTGCTAGTCTTCCCGGGCTCGACCGGGCCTCTGAAAGCCCGGCCCATTGCCATCCCTTGGAGGGAGAGGAGTACATTGCGTGTCTCAAAATGATGGAAAAAAAAACACCTATATTAGTTGATAGTTACTAGCTCAAATATTACTAATTAATTAATACGAGCGTTAAAGTCATCAATAAACCTACGGTATAATTAGATTAAACGATTATAAATACATAGAAATATAGTCTCGATTTGAATATTCATGTGACGCCCGCTAGAAAGTATCATGCTCCCTAAATCGATGCCACCCGCCTGCAACCTTCCTTCCAGAGCCATCTCTGCCCTGTCGAAAAGTTATAGGAACGGACTAAACTAAAAATTCAACAATTTAAAAGTCTTATATAATTAATAGAATAGAATAACTTTCGTTTAACCTGAATGTGGACCCATCCTTGATATAATCAAAGAATAAATTAATCTACATAAAGTTGGGCATCATACAATTAGCCTGGGTTCCTCATAAATTGAGAATTGGAACTCCTAATAGATTGCACTTCAGGAAATTTGGACATAACAAAGGAAATGAGTAAGTCCTTGATGACTTAGTAAGGTATGAGAGAGGAGAGGACAACAATATTGAACAATGAATATGAAATGAATGACAAGAACAAAATACAATAATGAAGTTTCAAGGTGAAACAAGATGATGATACGAGCTTGAATATCATATATCAACCATAAAACTTCCAAAACATAATGACAACCTTATGACTTCCTTTGAAGTGCGACCTCGATAAAGTAAAAAGATAGCATGACGAGGTTCATGTTGTACTAGATCAACGAACACATGTTGTAACAGATTACCCATCAGGAGGAGAACCAAAGAGCGAATGCCTTGACAATATGAAAGCTCTAAACATTAATTTAAATCCCCTCCCTTGTAGATTTGAAGTTAATGTTTAATTTGGATGTTTGGAACAATCTTGGCTAGAAAAAAATTGTATCTAAGGATGTCTGGAACATTGGTCAACATTGTAGAATACTTTATGAGAACCTGGAAAGTCCAAGCCTCTTACATCATATCTCAATTAGGGTTAGGTCATTAAGAGTTCAATTAGTAGAAGATCTCCTAATTAATAGAAGATATTCTCTAGATTGATAATCATTTATTAGTATTTATTAGTTGTCACCGATCAAAATATACCTTGAATATCATAATTTATATTTATCAGCTAGTACATTCATATTTATATTTCCTTTATCCTCTCTTGTAAGCTACTATATTTTATTAAAGTAATATAATAAGCCGGTTGATTTACCCAATTGATTGACCTACCAATCAATTTTACTCCGTTGATCTTGCTTATCCAATTTCAATCTGGTGCGTACACGTGTCATTCGTTAATTAAAAGATGTAGGGTTCGAATCCTATTGGCGTGATTTTTCTCCATTATTTTTATTATTATTTTTATTCAATTTTACTCCGTTGATCTTGCTTATCCAATTTTAATCTGGTGCGTACACGTGTCATTAGTTAATTAAAAGATGTAGGGTTCGAATCCTATTGGCGTGATTTTTCTCCATTATTTTTATTATTATTTTTATTGAAGGTGTTTGGTTTGAATCTTGTTGGCGTGATTTTTCTCTATTATTTGTATCATTAGTTTAGTTGAAGGTGTTGGTTTCGAATCTTATTGACGTAATTTTTTTCTTTTTTATTTATTCTCTTCTTAAATTTTTATTTTTTAACATAAAGTTGTATGACGTATTATACTTAATTTTAAAAATAACCATGATATGTTCTTATAAAAAAAAAGACATACTTACTCCGTTCAATAATAAATGTAACACTTGATTTTGTTGACTTTTTCGATGGTCATTTTGACCTTAAATTATTCTTAAATCATACGATAAAAATAACTAAAAATATCATATTATGAAACTAGAATGTTTATATGAAGCACTTGACAATATATTCAACTGATGAAGAATACCAATTAACATGCGAAAAAGATGCATTGCAGATTTTTAAGTTGAATGTTTGCAAAGTCTAGAGATGTATCTGATGGTTCTTAACTCATCGGAAGAATACTTTTCGTATGTCTAATATAGTTCAATTCAAAACTATTAATTGCATAACTACAAAAACTATATACATTTATAGCACACCATTTATATTAAGTTTAATTACTCAATTAGTTATTTTTTTATTACGTTTGAAGTCATTATGTGAAGATTATATATTCACTTCATTTATTTCAATATATTATTTAATAAAATAATAATATTTTACAAGCTTACGCAGCGTGTGACGCGGTTCCTAGTATTTATAAATAACCACCATTCTCCATCTTTTTTCATTAATAAAAATTATGCATATTAATTGAAGACAGTGTTTCACTCAAAAGGAACCCACCAGGTCAATTTCTCCATTAGGAGCTCCCATGATCGCATGGACCAGAGCCGGTATAAGCTCACCCAAGTCTTCATCAATACCATGAGGTGAATTCGGACAATATACTATCACTACTTATTTAATGAATAGTATCTTCATCTTTCAAAAAAAAAAAAAAAAAAATCCTCCCTATTACACAATTTTCATTTTTAAATTTTAAATGTTTCACAAAAAAGGAAGTTATCCCACCTATTAAGGCTATTACTTTGTACTTGTAGAATAACTTTGACACTAATTTGTATTTTAACAATTTTATTTCATAAAAAATTAACATATCATATCCTACTAAGTTTAAGTTTAGTACTACTGTAATTTAATTTATCTATTTAAGATGTGTGTTAATTTTAATGTGTAATATTTTGTTGGAAGGATGAGATATATAACAAGTATAGCTAATCTGAAGCTGAAGCTCATGTTCACCGGAAACACGTGATTACAACAGCATAATACTCCACTAGTTCGGTTAAGGAGTATAAGTTCTCCACAGAACAATCCAACCGTTACTTTGTCCTTTCCATTTAATATCCAACCGTTACACCACAACAACACTATCCACCAAAGCCCTTCAAATTTAATTATCATATCAATATAGTCAAGAAATGAATCTTCTTCGCTGTAGCAACGGTCATGACAAACATAAAGATACCATGGCTAGGCTAGCTAAAAATCAAAGTACAAAAAGCATATTGATATTACTATAATCTAAATATAAAAAGTATGCTCTATTTTGCATTTTGAAACAATCAAACCACTTTGCTTTAGTTGCTTGTAGAATGCTCCAATATGACTTGGACATGTTCAAATTTGACCCTTCCTTTTCCACAATTTGGATAGAAGTAGAAATAAATAAAACTATGCTTAATCATGAATTCAACTCATGCTGAAAGCGACACTGAAACTACCCACAGTGAACAAACTTAGGATGCCCAGTAATAAAAGAAGATTAAAAAGCCCAAATCCCTTCTTTTTCTGGGCATCCAATGGTGTAGTGTAAACAAGAATCAAACAATACTACAATGGGGTAAGCAAGAAGAAGAAGAATTTCATAGTGTAAGACCTGTTTTAGTTACAAACCTGTTTCAAGGAGGATATTCATTCTACTCCCTAAAATTAGAAAGACTTGAACATTAAGAAGAAAAGGCTAATTTTAACAAGCACCATAAACATACATTCAAACCCCAAAACACCAACATATATGTAAAAACAGAAAAGCCTTCTTTTTATAATAAATACATCACTGATAATATATCAATCACACCAACCTAATTTAGATCAAATTATCTGCTGACCAGGAGAATAGACAACAACGCCAGTGTGTTACGCTATGTGTATCGTTTCTATGTTCTTGCTCAGCTCCTCCAGTTTTTTCAGCCTCAACCTCTCGCTTTCGCTCACCAACTGCACGTTAGTTCACAAATCGCAATAAGATTCAAGTATCAACGTGATTCTGTTACTGAAAACTAGACCATTTGAAACCGTTACTCACCTCCATCAATCTGGTGATGAGTTGTACTTTCTCCTTGTTCTTGTCGTTGAACGCATCAAGAGCCTCTTTGTATTCCTTTTCCTGCGATCACAGATCGATTGAAGAATCCAGTGTTAGTTTCAGGCGGAGATTGCATAATAGTAATACAATATGCAACAAAAGGAGCAAGTAGTAAAACATGATCTCTAACCTTCTTCTGGCATGTTTGTCCAAGTGGTTTCAACTCCTTGTTAACCGTATCGATTCTCTTGCGAACAACCGAAACTTCTTTCCTCATGGGATCCGACAGGGAGTCCAGTTCCTGAGATGATTAACAATGGCAAGAAAGGGTTGGAAAACTGAAACTCAATTCTCAAAGAGTAAATACATACATACAGAAGAACATAAATAAACCCCTCATTTCCAATTAATTCACACAATAACATATCAAGGACATGAATGATCTCAGGTGACAATCAATATTTTCTACATGTTGAAGCTAAATTCAATCTGCAGGAATAATAATAATAAAAAGGAAGAATTGAAAGCAGAAACTAAGGAGCTAAATCTCATACTACAACACTCAGAAATTACAGCACAAAATCAACTCCAAGATAATAATCATATACTATTATTATTAGTTTATTACAACCATTAATCCCAATATTTCAGAGTTTGACTCAATGAAAACAGACCATAGAGACAAAAAATTTATAAAAAATCCATAAATAAATAACAAATCTATGAATATCCTTCAAAAGTTTCTGACAAGAACCCTATGCTATATGCTATGAATATCCCAAGAAATTAGGCAAGAAAAGTTTATATGACAATAATAATAATAATAATAATAATAATAATAATAATAATAATAATTCCAAGAAATGAAAGGGGGTGTACCTCACGAATAATGGCCAAACGCTTGGTTTCCTCTTCAATACGGCCAAGTTGAGCTTGAACCTTCTCCTTGACTTCCATCTTCCTCTTCTCAATCTCCTCTTCTTTAGCCCTGAAAGTAGAAAGGGCAGATTTGGACATCTCTTCGTCTTCTTTGGTCAAGGCACCATTGAAACTCAAACTCCCTGAAATCTGCCCTGAGTGATGACTCAAAGACGACTGTTGGTTTTCTAGTGTCTTTTGACTCTGCATCATGGCTAACTCCTTAATTATTATTCAAGGAAATAGTAAGACTAGTAATTTTTGGTTTTCTTGAAATCTTGAAACCAAGAAGAAATATTCTGCAGCAGCCTTTTTGTTTTTTCCTCTTCTCTTTTGCTTGGTGCTTGCTGATATTTCTTTCCTTCTTTTTCTTTTTGGTGTATGCCTACTACTACTACTGTATCTTTTGCTTTTTGCCTTTATTTAGAGGAGAATGAATTGGGAGAAAAATGAAATGAAATGATGATGATGATGAGGCTCTCTCTCTCTCCTCTGTTTGCAAGCTAAGGCAGGGTTCTTATTGTGAGCAAAACAGGTTCAGTCACCCAGGCTTATGAGGTGGTACTACTTTTTGGCCCACTACAACTTTCTCTTAATTTACACCATCTATTAATACCCCCTCACCAGAATAATAAAAGAGAATTATCCACTTATACAGATTATTATACTACTAATTACTAGCAATATCACGTAATAAATACATAAAATTAATTATTTTTTAATTTAAAACTAATACAAAGTATTTCTTATAAAACCTATCACACACATTTATCATAAAAAGACGTTCAAAATCAACCATGAAGGTCATAAACTCAAAATATCAGGTATAATGTAAAATGTATACGAAAAGGTGAAATTTTCCCTTTCTTTTTCATGAAACATGGGTTAACTTGGGAAAAAAATGATAATCTTAAAAAAACTCAAATTTCAATTTTTTTTTCTAGATTTGCTCATCTCAATCGGGGCCTTCGGACTCCAGATATTCGAATTGATTCGAATAGACCAGTCCAGATTGAAAACACAGTTACTATAACTTACTATAACTGATGGACAAGTCATTAAAAACACAATTAAACATGGCAAAAAGTGACCAATGTGTAGATAAATATTGATGCGGCTTGCTTGAAAAGAAGAAGTATATGTGATAAGGGCATCAAATCATTTAATTTTATATTACAACATGGAGATCTGAATTAAGCATAGGGTCTTAAGAATATGCTCCATCCGTCTTATCCTTAATTACATAATCCATATATTATTCACCAACATCTTTTACAAAAGATCATTAGAGTATGAAAAATGAACCGATGACTCTATAATGAGAACGAATAAAGTAATACAAGTATATTTTAAAATGATTTGTGTAAGATTAATTCATTTAATAATGTTAATGTGGGCGTCATCGGCGGTAATTGGCTAAAAAATGAAGGATAGATCATAAAAAACGATAAAAAAGTTAATAACATTCATGGTTGAACAAGACAAGGAGAATCAGAGACATAAAATAGATTTCGGAGAATATTTTCTATTACCAATCAAAAGCGTAAATAAAGCAATGTCTTTGGTGGAGCTTATATAGTAACTCAAACCTGACACAATTAAAGAGATAATTAACCAATGAAAAAAATACATATAATTAAGGGATTAAAAATTAATTAGATAGAGATTAGAGATCTCATCCAAAAATCAATCATATCCATGCAAACTATTAAACCAGCTGAATAACTAAATAGTCTAACAACTATTGTATCTATAACACTCTCCGCTACTAAATTTTCCATGCACGAGCTAGTCACGGTCCGCGTGTGTTAGGATTTTGAAATCTCATTTGATGATTTGTAAAATGTGTGTAATTTAGACCGAAATGAAATATGTCAAAAATAAAGATGTCTTACTTATACACAGAAACTTAAAATATATATAAATATAATATCTGACATTTAATATGTGTCATCATGAAGAGAGGAAGTAGCAATTTTTTATTTTTATTTTGGTATTGAGGAAGTAGCAATTTAACATGGTTAATTTTATCATCTTTTACTCTTGACTTGATAACTTTTCAGTTTTCAAGGTCTTTTAGGTGAATTTGGACAGGGGCGGAACCTGTAATTATAGTTAGGGGGGCGAACTTACATATAAATTATTTTTTTAAGGTTTGGAAGGTCAATAGTTGAAAAATCGTAAAAATTATCTTTAAATTTTTTTAAAAATCATAAATTCTTTCTAAATTTTTTTTTTTGGGGGGCGCCTCCTGGTTCCGCCCTTGAATTTGGACCAAGTTTTTTGTTTAACAAATTTCATTTAACTTTTGGCCCTTTTGGAAAATGTTACAAAAGTTTTGTCTAGAGTTCCGGAATTTGGACTAAGTTGGCTAAATTGTATTACTGGAAAGTTTTATTGGATTTTACAGTGGAACAACTTACTACTTCTACAGGAGAAACGGCAACATGAACTAATTAACCGTATTAAAGCTAATTCTTCGATGGTGAAATTAAAATTAATAAATTATATTAAGGAGAAATTCATCCGAATGATATTTGATAATGGTACATATGGAGGGGCAGAAAGAGAGAAATGACCCAACGACCTTCCAACCACTTCAACTTAGTGACATACTACTATGCTAATACTATACTCATATGATTAGGAAGTTGACTAAATGCAGAACCTGTGTTTCTTATTCATGCTATTTTTATTGGTCAATGGTCATCCTAACGAAATGATTGATATTAACATATAACTAGTTGTAATCTCTATATAAAATGAAAATTCTTATACTTTGCGAAATAGGGCGCATAGGCACAATGCGTTTATGACTAACAGAGAGTTCATATCAGAATGAATTCCTAGAAGTAAGACTTATCCTAAAAAAATTTAAGTACTTTTTCCATAGTACTTCACCGAAGGGATTTTTTAATATAAGATGCTCTGGAATTTTCATAAATAAAAATGGAATTTAATTAATTATACACGTTGTTTGGGTGATTGGGTCTAAACTTATCCGTGTAATTTTGTTAAATAAGTGTCTTAAAAGCTGACTTTTAAGACATTTTATTTAACAAAATTACACATCTTAGTTTAGATCTAAACTATACATGTCATACTTCATAAATTCTAAAACATCTAAAAACATCTGACAAAAAGAATAATGGATTATCTATCATTTGTGCAGTTTTTTTTTTTTTTTCTCTCTTTCTAATACTTATTGTCTACTACAAGTTATACTAGGTTTTTGTTGTTCTTTTCCCACTAGAGTTGTAGTTTCCTTCTGATTCCTGTTGCACGGTTCCTACTTCCTATAAAACTCTATAGGTTCTTCTTTGTATTCCAAACGTTGATTTATTAATAAAATCATATTATGTTTCACATATTTGTTATCAATTTAAGAGTGTTTTTGTGTTTTTTAAAACCTAGCTCACAAGTGATTTGTGTTATATTTACAATTATGCCACAAAGGCTGGCACATCATTAGGCATAAAAAAATTCTCCACTAAATTCGTATGATGTTAATAATAATTGCATTATAATTCTACCGAGGTACCTTATTCCGAATTAGAAATACCTCAAGAAATTTATGTTTGGTCACCAGATTCCATCTAACAGTTTAGTGAAGCAACAAGAAGTCCTTAAATTGGTAAGACACAAAAGAAGAGAAGAGAGTAGCCTTTAAAAGGCGTTTCGACGTTCATTCCTGCACTGCACTGCACATGTATGATGACTGATGAGCCTGTCTGTCTATCTTTGAAGTTAGTACTATACTATAGTAGTATTGTTTTGTTAAGCTTTGGTAGCTGGAGCTAGCTATTCCAACTAACTTTTGTACTCCTTCCACATGTACAACTAGCATTCTTTACTTGTAAAATTAGAGCTGGATTCTTCTTAATTATTACTACTAGCTACTAGTAGTACAAATAGATAAGTTAAACTTACTTGGTGTCAATTTTAGTATTCTTAAATCTTCTTAAGTAAGTGTGTGTATTCTGTTCGGAAGTAGGTGTATTTTTATATTACCTGAAGACCAAACCATTTCATTTCGTAACGCAATGACCACCTCAACAAAACAAAAGCTTCCATTCCATTCCACGGACAGCCTAACCTGACATGTGCGAGTGCGACCACTTCTTCATATGATCTGTCTTCTATCTTTTGCCAAAGTTTATTTGCAGATTCTTTTGCACTTAATCTTTGATCGTACAGTATTATATGAGTATACTAGTATTTCTCTGCAACTGACTTTCTTCTCATCATTCATAATAATCACTACAAATTAGATTAAGTTTATTGCACGAATGCCCATCAGGATCTTATGTCATTAATCATGGACCGTCCTATCAAATGGTTTCTAGTAGTACAATGTTGTTCTACACTAACTTAGGTAGTGATAAATTATGTTCGTTCAAAACAGAGAATAGATCATTTAACATATTATTAATACTGTAGAAATTTCTCAATTTGTGAAATTTGAACCCTTTTCCTTTCCCTTTTGAAGAGATAATAAATCTAATGCAATTGCAAAGTAGGTCCAAATTAATGGTGGGCGGGGCGGTCTAATTAAAGATAAGTGGTTTGAGAAAAATGATATTGCCTTGTAATTTGTAAAGGCATGGTTTGAAGAGTGCGCATTTATAGTCACGATTCAAAAAAGAAGCATACATGTTGAGGACACATCTCTTAAGAGAAGGTCCTGAAAATAACATATAGATATAGATTAGATAAACTTTTAACCTTAATTAGGACTTTTAAAGAGATGATCACACAATTCTAATATATTATTGAAACAGGTCCAAGACGGTGATGGTTTGTTAAGAGTACTGGTAATAGAGGGCTTATTTGGGGCTTAAACCCCAAGTAAGCCACAATAGAGGCTTATTTGGGGACCCAATAATGAAGTCCATGCTTGTGGGCTATGTAACCCCCAAATAAGCCCTGAATAGCGAAGCTCTTTCTAGGACTTTCTTTAAAGCAAGGACTAATCACGTGCTTGCACCAGATGTAGCCATAGTCTCAGCCTATAAAAGGAAATCGTAACAACAGAATGAGGACACGCCATAAGGGACGGGACTCCAACTAGGGAATACTTTCAAGATATATAGTATCACATAAACGTAATTATGAAAAAGATATCGTCGATGAGATTTCTTCCGCTTTCTTTCTCTTTCATCAATTGTGTGGAATGTATATGTCATGTGGAACCCACAAAAAAGTCCCAAATAAACTCAAAATCATTGTAAAATGAAAGGGGTTTATTTGGGCTTAAACCCCAAGTTTGGAGCCAACCATTGATAGTGCTCTAAGGGGTGTACGCGGGCGGGTGCGGGTCAATTCTTACAAAAATTCAAGCCGACCCATCTATGGCGGGTTGGCTAAATTATTATCCGCGGCGAGGTGAGCATTTTGCCTAACCGTCACGGGCGGGTGACTATTGTTGGGCGGGTGGTTTTGAGGGTTTACACATTAAAATAAAAACATGTAAAATAATACTAAACAACTCACAAATACCGGACAATAAGAATAAAATGTCACAAAATAATAAATAGAAGTACACAAGTATTTCAAGTGTCATAGACTCCCAAATCCGATACGCATTAGTACATAACTAAAAGAGTAGTAGTTGCAAAGTTAGAACGAGAAAAATAATATCTCAAAGATATAGAAAGGGGACAAGTATAAGAAAAAATAAAAAGAGGAGAGATATAACAAGTAGCACTAGTAGATACAGTAATAGTATTAAATACGTATTAAGTAATAAGTATGTATAAATATAAAATTATAAAAAAACAATTTATCAAACTAGCAGGCGAGCGGGTGGATCGGCGGGTTGCCACTTGCCAACCCGCCATCCACCTGCCTCTAGGCGGGTTGCCAAAATTCTGACTGTGGTGGGTTTTTACGAAACTTTTAACCTCCACGGGTGGGTGGTTTGGCGGGCAAAACGGGTGGTTATCTTTTATGTACACCCCAAGATTTTGTTTGCCCATAATGGGCTTGAGCCAACCGATGTATATTCTGACATTTAATGGTCCACGTTTAGAGTCGATGGTCATGTCGGCCTACACGTGAGCTAAGGGGTCATGTTGAATCTATCCCACATCGCTTGAGAGAATGTCCCTTTTAAGGGGATGATGACATAATTCTAATATTACGTGTCAGGAGGCGTGTTGATGGGTTTGAAAAGAATATGTTCCATCATGACTTGAAAAACTAACCTAACGTGAGGGGGGCGTGTTGAAATATCTCCCGACTCACATGATCGTCAATGAATTAGAAACTCAATATATAAGTTTATAAGTTGGATAACTTCTTTTCCTTAATAAATAAAATGGGTTTTGAAATAGCTCATGTTAATACTATGTTAACTCAAGTAGCTAAACTAACCTAACGTGAGGGGGGCGTGTTGAAATATCTCCCGACTCACATGATCGTCAATGAATTAGAAACTCAATATATAAGTTTATAAGTTGGATAACTTCTTTTCCTTAATAAATAAAATGGGTTTTGTTGAAATAGCTCATGTTAATACTATGTTAACTCAAGTAGCTAAACTAGTGTGATCTAGTTTTAAATGTTTGGCTGTGATTTGGGTCACTAAACTTGGTGTTGGGAGTGGTGGACATGGAACCTCTTACCTTCTGTTTAAGTCTTAACTTAAGAAATTATATCAGATAATGATTAATTCTATCCATATAAGATTTATATGTATGTGTCTTTTAGATTGTCTAGACTTAGTCTAACATACCATAACCTACTACTACCATACCAAATATGATGAATGTTATGCGGCAATAACTGGTGGACGAATGATAAAGAAAACAAAAATTTCTTGAATTTTCATATGTCAACTCGTAATAATTAGTCCTTGTTTGGAAGTTTGACTGAGATATTATTCTTGTAGGTGTACCCTAATAGTTTAATTAATCCATTATTATTATTAGGAAAAGGGATCGATGTTTAATTTAGAGCACAAAGTTGGGTACAGGAGCGGAACCAGAAATTATTGTTAGGAGGGGCGAACATTATTTTTTAAAAGTTCAGGGGGCGAAAAGTTGAAAAATCACAAAAAATCGTATATTCTTTAAAAAAAAATTTTTTTGGGGGGACGGAGGCCCCGCCGGCCGCCCCTGGTTGGGTATATGTGCACTGGAAAGATAGGGTCACCAACTTACACCAACGCCATACTAGCACCTTCTTCTTCTGCTACATCTAATTAATTTGGTTGCTTATCTAATCTAATCTATTAGTATCAATTAAATTAAATGTCATAGCTAGATTACCTATACCATCTGTATACAACCAACAATTAAAGTATCTGTAATCTGTATGTATTATTGGCTTGTCTGGTCTTGGGTCTGGCCTTACATATATAATTGCATTTTTGTTAATTATATTAATCCCTTCGGTAAATAATAAATTTTATAAGTAGTTGATTAATTATCTCGAATTAAATATTTTTAATAAAATATTAGTTTGTGTAATATATTATATTGGTAAAGTTATAAATAGATGATCGAATATGAGAAAATTTGCATAAGCATCAATAAAATAGAAAATAAAAATAATAAAAAATTGATAGAAGTGAGAGTAAGATTTTAATGAATTTTTTTAATGGATTTCAAAAATTATATATAATAGATGGGCAAAAATGAGAAGTATGTAAATGAACATGGAATAGTAGTAGTACTCCTACTTTGTACTACAGTACATTGCATAAATAATGATTGCGTGTAAATATTCAAATGCATAATCACAAACTTTGAGATAATGGGGCTTATTACTGCATTCTTATTCCCTTTATCAAAAGGATGATCACATTATCCCTCGACTTCGTCAAACATTACATATTTGAGAGCTGATCATTAATTTATACTAGTTTCATTACTGAGCCTATGAATGCTATCTTATATTCACATTACGCGCTATTGCGATTATTTGTGTGCTTAATATCCGCTCAAATATCCAACGATAAGATAAAATCCACCATATTATTATTTCATGACCATAAGACCCAAAACTCTCTTCACAGCTTTAATCATAAGACTCAAATACACAATTTTTTATTCTTTCCCTTTTTATTAACAAACAAGAAAACAAACAAATAAAGTGGAAATAAAAGAAAAAAGAAAAATAAATAAATTACATAAGACCTAGATGGGTCTTGGAGTACGCGGAAAGACTCATATTATGTATGTATAAGATGATAATACTCTTTATCTCAAAACAAATAAAATAATAATATGATCTTACTTTATGACTTCTCTAGGAGTCTTAAATTTTTTATACATAACATCTCATTAAATTTTTTATACATAACATCTCATTAGACCATTAGACTAATGATCGGAGATTGTCTTAGCAACACCGTAACATACTTTACTTTAATGATACACCTATATATATACTTTTAAATTTTAAAATATAGCTATAGGACACCGGCTCAAATATTACGCGTACGTCCCCACAATTTAGTAAGTATATATAATGGAGTCAAAGATTCATGACCTGCGAATTACCGCCCGTCTCATTACCTGACAAATTTGATTCTCTGGGTGTTTGTCTTTCTATAGTTGGAGACTTGGAGTGGGAACCGTTAAAAGATAAGTTGGTTCAAGATATGTTAGAAGAACAGAGAAGAACTGATGAAGAAGCCAACCGGCACGAATTATTTAATGTACTACGTACATAAGTGACGATGAAATGACAAATAACATTTGTAATAGTGAAGTCGCGATCAATTATAAGGGTGTCCGAGTAGTAAGGGTGCTGCAGTAGTAAGAAAAAGGTCGGGGGTTCAAACATCGACAGAGATATATGGTGGTTTAGTATATTTGGAGTTATAAGTTGGTTAAGGAGTAGTGTAAGAGTAGAGTGGATTAGATTGGCCATTTAAAAAAAAAATTGAAGTCGCGAATATAATGAGCTACTTTTGGATTAATATTGTAAATAATGAACTAGTGCTAACTAATTAGTTTAGTAAACTTTAACTCGGGCGGGAATGTGTAAATGCTTCCCTACAAACACAGTTTATTTAGATTTCTCTCATTTCAATCATACTTGCTTCCGTTTTGTGCGAGTTTTCCATGAATTTTGACAGGGTATCGGAGTCAGGTTAAGAAACCTGAGCTTTTGGTTTACCTTTGTCTTCATTCAAATGTGTTTTCATCAATTCATTGATTTGATTTTGAGTTTTTCAAGCTTTATTTTCACTTGAATCGGTTCGTTTTGTTGTTTTTCAGCTCGATTTCATTGCATTTCTCTTATTCATCAAGTTCATCGGTTGATTTCGAGCATTCGGCTTACTCATGCAATATCCATTTTCCCCAAGCCAACCTCCACGTCAAAGCTCTCAAGTGCTGGAACTTCCACCATATCAACCATCTCATCCTCAGATGATGAGTTTTCATACCCTTGCTCAACCTTCGCATCAAATTGTGCGACTTCTTCTACAACCATATCAACCTTAGGACACTCAGGCTCCTCTCTCACCACACAAGATTAAAAAATTCTCTTGCAACTTCGCACCTCTACTCATGCTCCATCTCTATTATTCATCATTGATTTGCTTGATTCATTGTTTCAGTAGTTGATTCTACTTATTTTTCATCATTTACTGTTCGGTTTGACAGTTATTCATTAGTTTTCCACTCATTTGTTGGCAAAATGTCAAGTTCTAGTGATGATATGGAGAAATCCTCCGGAGAGAAGGACCAATCCAATTCTAAGGTTGTAGATCCAAATAATATAACTTGTCGCAACTAGCAAGAGTTACATACATGCACACACACATACATACATGTGTACTAACCCAACTAATATTGGATTATAATCGAATCATTTACACCCGCAGCGTTAAACATGGATAACATCATGTTGACCTGATAGTATTAACTTTTTTTTTTTTTTTTGAAATCAATAGTATTAACTTTGCATTAAGACTCTTACTGATTTAATTTTAAAAACGCTAAAAACTACTTATACCATTTGAGAAAATATGTGTCCACCTATGAAATAAACTTCACAACACTTACGAGAAAAGCGAGTATCACAATCTAACTTCCTTGAACTCTTTACGTTTTTTAGTCTGGTGTATAGGGGTTGTTGTGATGTTTTGAGACCAACCATCCATGCAATTTATAAGTTCTTGCAATTCATGATGATGCCGCTCTAATACCATTTCTAACTACTCCACTACTAAACCTTCAAGAGCCTTCCCTTTTGTATTAACCATAGCACACGTATAATTTGTATAATATTTAATTGTTATATGTAAGATCTTCACCTTTTAATATATGGATGTATTTCATCAAGTACACTAGCTAGCGTATAAGCTCTGGGTGGATTTCAAATATTACCGTACAAATATCCTGGAAGTCTGGAACACTACCCGTTTATCTAAGCAAGAGTGAAAGACTGCCATACCATGATGAAAAGAGGTCTACAAACCGGATTAATTAACGGTATTAACCTGTTCTTTACATGACTAATTGAAGTTTATAAATACATTTTGTGCTTAAAAACTTGTCAAACTACGCAACTTTTCTTAGTAAAGTTGCAAAGTTGCAATTAAAAACTTTGACCACAACCAATTACCAATCTAGGATCAATCTCCTATAAGTCCTGGCAATTTAGCTAATTAATGGGCCCATGTTAATTGTTAGTAGCCCAAAATCTATGGGCCGGGTAACTTCTCTGATGAGCCCATTATTTTGTGGGTTATGGTTGTAAGGACAGATTTCGATGTTATTGTAAATGTTCTTCTAATTAACAAAAGCCACAAATACCGGCCCACCTATACTTCTGGGCTCTATATTGGTTCCCCACAATCGCCCACTACTACTCTGACACCCATGCCAAATGTTTTATGGGCCGGGATCATCAATTACACTACCCTTACATTTATTTAGGATTTATTTGAAAAAAATTCACAATATTATATATGTATAAAGATATTCATATAAAAATATGCAATTCATTAATGAATTGAAACTGTAGATTCCATAGATTCGAAAATTCATTAATTTTGAACTTTAAAAATGGTAAAATGTATAAAATGACTAATGCACCTTAAGTACGCAATGTAACATCAATTTATAGTTGGAGAAAAAAAGAAGTAATGAACGGTAACTACTCTACTCCTACTCCTACACTACTTCTTTACTATCTTATAACTTCAAATACATATATATCCATTTTATGACTCCGTGGGGATTCGAACCTCTAACCTAGCTCTCATATACTACTCCAACACCATTACCACTAGACTACCTTATGACTTAACAAAAATTTGATCAAGCAAGGTCACCAAGAGGGGTTAGGCCCTTTAATGGGAGGGGTAAAAAAAAAAAAAAAAGTTGATAGAACAAGGTCAAACAAATAAAAAAAACTTAACAAGCCTTAGTGGACATCCCTCGGAGGTTAGGACCTTTTAACAAGCTTACCTTCGGACAAACCGGTGATGAATATATTGAATTTGAGGAATTAATCTTCAAAAGAGTTGTAGTGAGTGGATTTGAGTAGTAAATACATAATATATAAATGATCTAGGACCGAGTATTTACATGTGAATCCAACGGGGCAAGATCCCATGAAGTCAAGGATCTTGTCAATACAATGCATCACAACCATGTTGGTCGTCACCGCACACTCATGGATAGGAGAAAGTTGCTTGCTAGGTCCACGTCGATCGTCATTGTAGTGCTCCGCGGTTTGATCAACTCGAAGGTCAAGTTTATACTATCGCTCACGGGTTCCTACTTGAGGGTCGAGATTGTACAGCAGCTCGCAGATACCCCCAGCTCGAGGAGAATTACATGTGAAACGTCAAAGTTGTTTCGAGATCTACTTATAGTCTGACGAGACTAGATGGTCGAATGGAACATGGTCCAAAAGAAACACAAATGATGATCTAACTCTCTAACACAATTAGATTACTGTGTATCGCAGCCAGATTCAAAATTAGACTAGTAAGAACAAATAGTATAATGTTATCATCCAAGATCATTTCCCAAGTAGTAACTACTACTGCTACTAGTAAGAAACAGCTGAGCTATTACTCTAGTAACATTAAGTTATTAGCAGCATATTTGACCAAAAAGCAAGTGAGTAGTGGTGACAATGTTCGAAATTAAATTAACCACCTCGCGATTATCATACTTGGTTAGTATTGTAATAACATGTGGAGTTGGCATTATAATAGTGTGAATTTGCATAACCCAATGCTTCACGACATCATCAATCTTATCTCTGAGAGTAACACCTAGAGAATCAGTTCCTTTCTGTAGTATTTTTAGACTGGACCAAACCAAACCAGAATATCTTGATACTTGTGAACCATTTGTAATTTATTCATTCTACTACTATTACCGAGCAATTACCCTAACTAAACTAAACTAATTCCAAAGATCCCTTCCTCTCGATCCGGGTAACCAACTCGCGCGGGTCACTAACACGAACATAAATTCCAAGTTGTAATTACTCAGGTTACCATGCATGTCTCAACATTAACAGCTGCCCTGCTACGACTCTACAACAAATTAATTCCCCATCTACATTCACATGGTGATCTTCGTCCAACATAATCTATTTGTTTTTCCAACAATTTAACTTAAAAAGATTTTTATTACTACTATAGTTTGCAACTTAACTTACACAAGAAGTATATTTTTAATTATGTTTTACACACTATTTTAAATCTAACAAAATTCAAATTTCGCCTAATATGCTACCAACGGTTCCTTAGACACTAGAAGTTAGATCAATATTTCACTATTCTCAGTGGATATTACAGTGGGGCACACTGTTACAGTGAGATGGGTAGATCAATAATCTTGATCTACCCTCTAGAATTTATTTTTTCCAACTCAATATGAACATCTATATATAAATATCCAACTAGTTGGGTTGACCGAATGCATTTGTACAAAATTCATACTAATGTACTAGTACTACTCGGACACTTATTTGTGAAACGAGCGTGACTGCATGAGTCTTTTGGATCGGTGTTGTGTGTTTCTCTCGGGTTGGTGTGTGGTGTGTGTGAGTTTTGCACCTTTCGGGGTGTGGTTTTCATCCGCTAGCTTGTCCTCTTTTTGGTTTGGTTCTATTGTGACATCTCTTGGTTCGGTTGTATCTTGTCTCAACTATCTTGGTGCTCCATGTTCTCTTTCGGCTTGCTTAAAGGGTGATGATGTTTGCTCCTTTGGCCTTCCGGGAAGCTTGTAGGTTAGCTCTTAGAATTTTGTTGAACCTTGAACGCTAAAGGTGTTGTAGTTTGTATTCGGTTACGACATTTTGTGTTTGCTACGTTGTAACTTGTATTGTTTTTTGAACATTTCTTGTGCCTATTTTTTATTAATAAATGTTAGCCTTTTTTTAAAAAATAAATAAAAAGGACACTTCTTTGTGAATATGTTACACTGTTTGTGATATTCTTTATTTTTTTAAACGGCAAATATTGCAACTTTTCCTACACTCATACTACACAAACTTTCTAAATCACCTTATTACTCCACGCCTAAATCAACCTTAATAACTTCATCTCCTTCACTATCTCAGCTCCTTACCGCCGCACCACCTTATGACTCCCATTGTTTATGATGATATTCTAATGACGTTCAGGTTAGGTTAGGAGTGTAACCATGAATCATCCCACTCATACAATATCTATTACAATGTGTATGACATGTTATGTCGAGACTGAAAATGTTTTTTGTGGACGGTTACTTACGCCTTAACATTTAAAGTAATCAAATTTGTGACAAATATGATTCGTACATATCGTGTCCTATCCCAACAATAAACTTTTCGACATCAGCAATCTGAAAAAAAAGGGAGTCATAAGGTGGTGCAGTGGTAAGGCGTTGGAACAGTGAAAGGAGAGGCATATGGTCGATACATGGCAGTGACGGAGTTATAAGGTTGGTATAGTTGTGGAGAAATAAGGTGGTTTAAAATGTTTGTATAATACTAATAGTGTAGTAGTACTTGTAATATTTGATGTAAATAAAAAAAATATGGTAAAAAAACAAATACAAATGTTACTCCAGAAAACAAGCGAACTAAAATTCGATAAATCATGGTAATTTTGGTTAACAAATGATGAATATATTGTCGCATGTTGTGGTAAAAGAAATACTAGTGGAGAGCTTATATAAAAGATTAGTGAAATGAGTATTAAAGTTTTTAATTGAAACGGTATTTAATTTGTGATTTTAAGTTATACTAACACTATGGTGTAGGGCAAAACTATTTATTGAGGTTGGTTTGTCTGAGGAAGGTGTGATATTAATGTTTTTGTAGCAAATTGACCAAGGCTAGGGTTAATTGTGGCAGAAATAGGGCAGAAATAATAATAGGTGGGTTGGGTTGAAGACAAGTTCTGGAGTTTTGGCCAGAAATGGAATTTAGAGGTGTCAGCAGTTCTTTTCCCCACTGAATTTTCATCAGAGTTTTTTGACTTGTAGCATGCATACTACTACAGTGCAAAAATAATGTGCAGAGCCAGAAAGAAAGTGTTAATCAGATTCATCAGATACTGGTAGTAGTAGCCAAAAGAATAGACACTGTCTTGTGACAAATAATTTACATGAAAATCTACTATATATATGACATGTACTCACATTTCTTCTTACACTATTACAATAATAACATAAGAAGAAGAAAGAAGATGAAGACTATATAGTAAGATAAATATCCTGTTACTGTGAAGGGCAGGGGAAATTAAAATGAAAATACTGGTGTGGACTAGTTGTGTGCATCTGTCATGTGTGTGTCATTAGTACACAGTCCTCGAAACTGTGTTTGTTTGCTACCACTTTCCTACATTGTACAGTTCCCAAAGCTCAACAGGCGATAGACAGCCTGCAGCAGGCTAAGCCTACAAATATCATTATTATTATTATTAATGTGTTTTTTCAAAAAAATTTAGAGTAAGTAATTATATAAATTTAATTTTGTAAACATAATTCTTTTAAATAAAGAGCAAATTTTATGCGTCGACTATTATCAACCTAATATACAAAACAAAGGTGGTGTAAAATATTTACGCTCCTCACAAATGCCAAGTATTGTACAAATATTCTCGATATTTATCATTCACGTTGACAGCGAAATAGAACTTGGGTCATGCACTTAGGCGGTTAGTGGTGCAAGTTACGTTGATGTTAGTTAAAGTTTAGAGTATAAGATGTGGAAATTGGAATGTTGTAGATGGTGATGTTTAATTATTGATTGGCTCGGCTCGAACTCGTTAACAATTGAGATGTGTCTAAGCTCATTTACATAACGAGCTAAACATCAGACTCAAGTTCGAACTATATTAGTTAGGCTCGAGTCCGACTCCTTTGGCTCGAATGAGCTCGAGCCTTACCGAGCTCATAAAAAATATATGTGAAAATTTGAAAGATATCAAAATTCAAGTATCCAAGCAATCAATATTTCAAATTATGAATCCATCAAAAACTAACAAATTGCAAATATAAACATTCAGCTCTAATGCCAAAATCTCCAATAATTCTATAGATATTAAATCTCGCGAGCCTTAACAAGTATGTTCAAGCAGCCTTGGCTCGTTAACAAAATGATCTTTATTTTAGGCTCGAGCTCGGCTCAAATACCTTATCAAGCGAGTCAAGCCTTCGTTAAGGCTCGGCTTGCATAACAACACTAGTTGTAGATTATCTATAACATATATTCCAATGTTTTAAATCCTATCTCGGAGGTTATCTCAGACGACCTCCTGGGATGGTTTAATCCGAGTCATCTCGAATGACGTAATATATATAAAATTGTATATCATTATTTTTTAATTTAAAATAAATATAATTTACCATTGACAAAAACTTTGACACACATTTATCATATAATATAACATGTAATTAAACCATTAATGTCATAATACTCATAGTAGAAGGTATAATGTTAAATGTGTACGAGAAGCTGAAAATGTTTCTTTTATTTTTTTTCTAGAAAACCCGGGTTAACCCGGAAGAAAGTTTTGAAAAAAAAATCCGGGTTCTGAGATTTGCTCATCTCGACTCGGAGAGCACCCGAGAAGCGAGAATCTCGGCTTGACCCACCAGGTTTAAAACATAGATATATTCTCTCTAATCCAGAGTAATTGCACCATTTACCATTTTGGGCCTCCCGTTTTCTTTGTCATTTTTTGCTAAGTTCATAATAATTTTATATTTTATCAGTTAGGTTATGTTCTCTTCGTATGAAAACTCATTACTTTCAGTTCTATTAAGTCCAATTCAGATTCATTCAGTTTTGTTATGTTTAAATTTTCAGATTTGCTTAGTTGTATTTTATGTGTAGTTTAGTTCAATTTTGTTCAGATTCATTCCGTTTAGTTATGTCCGGACTTGCTTAATGGTATTTTATATTATAAATAAATTTAGTCCAATTACGCTCAATTCAGTTCACCTTGATTTATGTTCAGACAAAATTAATAAAAGTTTATTAACAGCTTGGGCACAAATTTTTCTTCATTCCGTTTAGTTCTGCTCGGACTTACTTAATGATATTTTATATTACAAATAAATTTAGTCCAATTACGTTCAATTCAGTTCACCTTCATTTCTGTTCATATAAAAATAAAAGTTCATTAACCGCATTGGACACAAAATTTCTAATAATTTCTAATAAATTAAAACCAAAACTTATTTCATATCAGTAGTAATAGACTAAGAGAGGATGTATAATAAGTAATGCATGATCAAAACTTATTCTCAACTTGTGGAGTGCAATCCCATTGCAAATATGACAAAGGGAAAGTAATTATATAGAGCAACAATAGAACACAAAAGTAGATTTCAAGATCTAGCACCCCATTGAGATATAAGATCTCACCCAAAGAGTAATTCTACCTTTGACCATCTGTTATTGTCACATGACTTCACAATTTGTTTACACAACAAAAATATATTATTCTATTCTTTAAATTTTGATTAAAAGAAAGTTAAAAAAGAAGCTGTCCAGTGTCCACCCACACAGTGAAGTCTCTGTAGCAAACTTTTTACCAGGCAACCATTTGGGAGAGCCCCTCCCTTTTATTACACACTCTCTTCTTCTTTCTCATCACTTGTTAACACTTAACACACACATTTTAATCCTTCCTTTGTTCTCTTCTCTCCCTTTTTACCTCTCCAACAAGTCCTTTTCTTTCTTTGTTTGTTTGGTTTCTTTATCTTTACTTGTGTTTGTTCTGCCATGGACTTCAGTATGAAGCAATGGAGACATCATGACTCAGAACAACAAACTCAAGAAGATGACCAAGAAGATACCAGCAACTCATCAGATGGACATGGTCACCCTTCTCTAAAGCTACCAAAACTTCTCCTTAACAGCAACAACTATTCTTCCACTCACACTCACAATAGTAGCAATCCATCTTCTGCTGCATCTGTCCTTCCATTGTTTGTTCCTGAGCCTACAACCAACAACTTGTCACCTAACTACAACTCTTCTGATTCCCCTGCTGCCACCAAATTCAATCCCAGTAAGTACACTCACACTTTTCTTTTCTTTTCTTTTCTTTTCTCACACTTGCACATACATTTTTGTTGACCTTACTTTTTAAGTTTCACTAATTAATTGTTTATTGTTACAGGGATGGGGAGTAGCTATTTCAGCTTGGGACAGTGGCAAGAACTGGAGTTACAGGCACTGATCTTTAGGCACATGATTGCTGGTACACCTGTTC
The DNA here is from genome assembly GCA_028274465.1 of Plantago ovata. Taxonomy (NCBI): domain Eukaryota; kingdom Viridiplantae; phylum Streptophyta; class Magnoliopsida; order Lamiales; family Plantaginaceae; genus Plantago; species Plantago ovata. The sequence goes on along the minus strand of CM051455.1, from coordinate 28,427,285 downwards.
CATCTGAACTACTTCACCTTGTCAAGAAGAGTCTCATTTCTTCAAATCCTCCTCCATATTATCACCACCTCACTCACTCCCTTCACCAGTACTATCCTCATTATCAGCCAGCCTGTAAGTCTTACTATCATTTGTCTTCTCTGCTTTTACTTACTTAATTAATTACCAATGTCATTAGTCTTAAGAATACAATATTAATTCTGCACACAAATTATACTCTTAATTAGCTTAGAACTAATGCTTGAAATTGATTCAACTATCTATGTACTGTACTGCAATACACAGATTTGTTATGTGACTAGTGGTGCATGATTTATTCGATCTATGTTTTGCTACATCATGTTGTTTTGACTAGTGGGGTTGTACTTGTACGTTTAGTTTTGACATAATTATAAATGCAATTTGTTACTATAATCTATCTACTGCCACTACTATTTGAGTATTGCTATCGAGTAATTTGGTGAATGTATTGGTGGATCAGTGGTGCAATCAGGGTATTGGGGAAGAGGAGCAATGGATCCGGAGCCAGGGAGGTGCAGGAGGACAGATGGAAAGAAATGGAGGTGCTCTAGGGATGTCGTCCCGGGGCAGAAATACTGCGAACGACACGTTCACCGAGGCCGAAACCGTTCAAGAAAGCCTGTGGAAGTTCCCACATCCACCACTGATTCCCTCAAAACCACCCTCAATAGTACTACAGCTGCTGCTGCTAATCAAGGGATGGCTTCTGTTCCGCATTTTACTCTTTCGGGGCCTTCCCCTTCCATGGACATTCTTCACCTTAGCCGCAGGTATCCGTTGTTCCTTCTTATTACTCTGTCTGTTCCGCTCAAAGCTTCTCATATGGTTTTGCGTGTTTCATGTGCTTGCAATTAAAGTTAATAGTAAAATATACACTTCAAGCAGTAATATAATTGTTTAACTAAATATTTTAGAAATATTATCCGGTTGAAAATCATTTGGGAATGTTCAAGTGCAACGAAGTCGGTAGAAATTAAGTAAATTGCGACGTAGTGATTCTGTAGAAGAGCAAGTTTTGGTGCAATAGTAAGCTATGTTGTGTCAAGATTAATGTCACACTGTTCAATGTAGAGAAGGGATCCATGGACTAGATTTAGTGTGTGCTTGCAAATGATTTCGTAACTTAAATGGTTAAGCTTTGCTTCACTAATCACTTTTTGCCCCAGTATTTTTGGTTTGTGTTTCATGTTGAATAATAGAATCAGCTTGTATTGGAAACAGTTTGCTAAAATGACCAATAATTCATTTTACAAAAGGAGTGGCACACATGCTCTTACTTTATCTCTGGTGAAGATGAGTAAGATAGAAATATGCAAGTGGAGAGTTGATTCTGATTGGGAAGCAATGAGTAAGATAGGAATATCCATATGATGATTATTATGTAATTATAAAGGATATATATGTAGCCCTTTTGAGAGAACTAGTTTGGAGTGTTTTAAAAAGGCCAAAAGTTTTACTAGTAATAAATTGGTGGTTAGCAAGTAGTTAGTGTTGATGTTAATGAAGAATGGATTGGATTCTTGTTCCCCAAAAGGAAGTAAATGACCAGATTGCTACACAAATGATCTAACTAAGCCCATTCAACATCATCTGTACAGTGCGTGTGTGGTTTGATAATATCAAACAGCTTGCTCTTTTTTGTTGTTTGCCTTTAAATTTGGGGTCCCCAAAAGGAATTCACTTTGGATTATTAGTGTCTGAATGGACCTGGTACAGACCCACCACTGTGTTCTCCATGGGACTTATGTTTTCAAACTTTAAGTGAATTTGGAGCTTTTGATTGTACTGTACTACACATACAACCCCATCCACTTGTTCTCTAGTATGCATGACCCTTATCTTCTTCTAATCTATGGCTTCCTTCCTTATTAATGTGCCACCAACTTTATTTTCACCCGACATGATTTCTCCTCCTAACTTTTGTAACCAATTTAAATGCTTTTGCAGGCCTTCTGACTCCATCATTGAGACAAAGGGCCCATTTCAAGCCCATAATGAGGCACAGACCGGTGGAGGAGACCGAACCCTCCGTCATTTCTTTGACGACTGGCCTAGATCTCTTCATGACACAGATAATACGACAAACTCCGCCACCAATCTGTCCATTTCAACACCGGGTAACTTGTCGTCTGACTTCTCTTTGAAGCTGGGGACCGGTGCTGGAGATGAGTCTAGTGCCCGTGGTGAGAGGGAAAGGACTCATTTGAATTGGGGCGGGACATGGGAAGCCAGCACCGTGGCTCCTATGGGTGGACCACTTGCTGAGGTATTGAGGTCATCTACGTCTAATACCTCGCCAACCAGTGTACTGCATCGACTACGAGCCTCAAACTCAGAGGCCAGCTATGTTAGCTCTTAGCAACTGACTTTCACTAGACCTCTGATTCTCCCGGTAGGAGTGTGCTTGGGGTTCTTAGTTATCCCAGATTTCAACCTGTTTTTATTTCTTGGTTTGCCTCTTGATTTTCTTTGGACATTTTCTGTTCCTTTGTGTTTAACACTCGAGGATTATTCGTTCCCACTCTTCATGTGTAATGTAACTCGTACTTGTTTGTTCTTTAACAGTGTGTAATAGACCATTTATGGTCCTGTCGATTCAAGTTGATATATATATGCGAACGCTCTGAGACTTATGAGCAGCATCAGTGATTTCATTTGTATGGTATGATTACTCTCCATCCTTTACGTACAGATGATTAAGAGGTTCTCTGGTGGCTTTTAAAGCTTTTGTACGTTTGGAGCTTCTCTAAATAATAAGTTCTACCGTAAAACGGATACAAAATACACGAGGCATTTACTATTCATTCAAACTTTATTTATTTATTATCATTTTCACATTTAGTTCGTAAATGGTTTCATTATGTTATGATAGCATATCCTACACTTGGCTTTCCCATACTTAAATTCGATCCTAGATATACCCTCGTGAGACCTCTTACTATGCATGTGGTATCAACCGTGGAACCCAGCGAATAGTATGAGGGGGTCTCACTAGGAGATGTCCATGATCAAAGAAACCCTCCCCGTAGAGTTATATGTAACAGAGAGGTTATACATATCTATAAAAACACAGATTCGTTTTTCTCAATTTGCATCTGATTGAGGGTTTATCTATTTCAGTTAATATGGTTTTAACTTAACCTGCTGACAAAAGATCTACGACGAGATTGATTCTGCTAGTGTAAACTCACAGCCGAAGTATTAACGGGCTCACCAGTCACCACAGCCATGTAACGAGCAAACAAACAGTTAATATAGATTTATGTATTTCACAGATTGCATAGACAAAACAGATATTCTTAAAAGAACGATCTCATCCTAAATGCGCGCTTATGATGCTCTACATATAATTTATCAGACAGACACTGGCCATGGGGATGTTTAGTTAGTTCACATACTGCGAACATAAATTTACATAGTACAAAATGTGCTCATGGGGATGCTTAGTTAGTCCAGTACAAAATGTGCTCATGGGGATGTTTAGTTAGTCCATTAAATGCTCCCCAAAATACAAATACATCACCTACCCCCTCTCCAAATACTATTGCAAAGTTATCAGTAGAGAATTCTGCACATCTTACTGTTGCTAACATGAAAGCTCATAAATACAACAGAGAAGTACATAATTTTATATAGCTCGGAACTCAGGACAGACATAACGATGATGTTCTAGTTCTTCCACAAGTCAATTTACATACCTGAATATATTCTCTTTCAATCTTCCCCTTGATTGCTTCCTTCACGGGGCTTTTGCTCGCAAACTGGAGGTTTACAGCCCAACTAGAACACAAAGGCATGATGCAGTGATGGAGAATAATTACGCTGTGTCGTTCCCTAGCTCGTTATGTTCTATTCGTTAGTCAATATTTTCCCTCAGCCATCAACTGGTATGGCTTCACTTTCTACCAAGGCATAGACTACTGCTGTTCTACAAGGTGCATAGACCATAAAAGAACTAGGCCGGTCATCATGGCGTACGTCCTGCAAAGATGAATTTATTTCACATTTCAAGTTTCCATTTCCAAAAGGGAAAAGGGTCTAATTTGTTCATACATGCAGAACTCTTATTACTCTTACAGTATTTGAAATATGAAACCAGGCAGAAACTCGCCCACTTAATTGCAGAAGAAGAGAGTTGGAAAGAGGAATTGATTGAACTCCATGACATTTGAGACATTTAAGAGGTTAATGATAAATCGCTCAACTAAGAAAGTAAAGAAGCAGCATTTTTAATATGCAAGCGTTTATTTTTTAGTTTATTTTTTGGTGGGGTGGGGTGAGGGGCGCTCTGATCAAATGCAGTTCAGGGGAAAAGGAAAAAAGGAAGACGAGAAGGAACAGTAATTGTTATAGTTCTAGAACAAGCAAGAAAGTTGATTGCTAAAAAAAGTTAATTCCTAGAATAGTAGAATATGAAGAACAAAATCATTCATGAGAACTACTTTTTGAGTATGGGATAGAACATCTTACAGAGGTAAAATACTCTGCCTCGGGATTAATTCTACCAAAGCCTCCAAATAGTGGATCATCAGAGTCCAAGACTACCTGCAACATTAGGCAACACTCTTTTAAGGGATTGCTTATGCGCAAGGAGTACAACGAAGAAAACCTGAGCTCACTTGGTGGATTCTATGTGGAAAACGATAGTATTATACTTGCTTCAAATTGTGAATCACCACGCAGTAAAGTACAAAAATACTGGTTTCCCGACAAATTACATATTTATAATTTATTTTAACTTGGCAACCGATGCTATAAATTTTATACTGGCTTTTGAATAGATTAATAGATTTATTTTTTTACAGGGACATGGACATGTAAACAACCTTTACAGCGTGCAAAGAGGTACCCCGTTCAAATTGTCTCATCGTCATTAATGAACATAACTTGTTCAGAAAATGGCTTATGCTCCTAATTCTTCAAAATGACACTACAAACAGTATACTAGTATTTTGGGTAATGAGATTTGAAATAATTAATGTATTTCCTCTTGAGGTGATTGTATGATTTAGAAAACCAACAGTACCCTTAAATTTAAATATATGGAGAATGCAGCCAAATAGGACAAGCATTCTTAGTAACACCTCAAATAAAGGTCACATTACTATGCTGGATGAGAAAAGTTTGCTCAGACAATGTAATTTTCACATAATACTGCATTTGAAGAAATGTTGACAGAAATTTAAACAACGGTATTTCTAACACACTGTCAGTATTATGCAGAATAATCAGAAACACAAAGGGCTAAACCGTGGATGTAAAACAAGAAGGTGGATCCCATAATCAAAGAGAAAACTGTTCCCCTACGGCCCTACATACCTTATATTTCCCTGACTTTATGCAGCCCACACGGTAATCCGAAAAACTACTTGTCCAATGGAAGTTAAAAACAAAGACCAAGTTCCCCCTTTCAAACACAATAACCTTGTCCCCTTCATTCTTCCGTGATATGTACTGATGCTCTGACGTCATGAACTGCAAAAACATACAGAACAATTAGATAAAACTGAAGTAAGGCTCGGATTCATTGTTGGTGTAGACAACTGACAGATGCTTATGATCACGAACACACACAGCTCAGACATTTAATTTCAACAAAAAAGGAAAAGCTAACTTCAATTGAGTTGTCTCTTCAATTTCTGGAAGGAAATCGTACATAGAACAATTGTTTCCTCTTAGTTAGGATGTGCTTTTGCTCTCAGCCTGAGTAGAGAATTGTGAATAGTCCCACGTAGAGGAGGAGCAGTTTAACATTTACCTAAACCTATGAGTAACTGATAATAGGAATCCAGATGCAATCAAGGTTGCAGGACCCAGAGAAATATTAGCGAGAGAAATACAGACATCATCTACTAGTGGCCAAAACGCTTATGAGTGAAAGTTGTTTGGAGCTGGAAGAGGAAATTCAGGAAGGAGTCCAAGATATGGTGCTTACTAAGATTAAGAAATCTTAGGTCTGTCAAGGATGTGACTTGCACCGGTAAACAGCTGTTGATAATGTCCTTTAGACGTTTTCTTGATTAGCTATTGAAATATTAACATTAGGTTCTCCTTTTTTCCAGGATTTCTTGATCTAGTTTTAAACTTACAATGATACTCCATGTCTTATTGTGATGACTTCACTTAATTAAAAGATGACATAAAGCACACCTATCACTCATGAACTTGAGAATTACCAAAATATTTGAAGGGCAAAGAATTCATGTATGAAATCCAAATTGTATACAATTTTTAACATTTATACCAAATCCAAGCATGCCCATGATCATTTATGAACAGGCACTCAATTAAAAATTCATTTGAACTCAAAGAAAACCAGGATATGATGAAAGGAGTACATACACCATACTCTCCTTCAAGATGCTGCATTGCCTGGTCAAATTGTTGCAATCCATGATACCTCAAATAGTTTGCATCACCCTGCATATGAATAAAAATTAATCTAAAAACTATGTGCATGGCTATGGAGTAAATTCATGATAATCACATAGTGCCCAAAGTGACTGTAAGAGTAACACACTGAGTTTTCATTCCTTTATTTCAATTTTACGGTTAGCTACACGAACTAGAAATTATCAAAAGTTTTAAGTAGAAGAGTTACCAGGTCAAATCTACGGCGACACTTATCATAACTGTTATTATTTCCAGGAATGACTCTGCCATCCGGAAGATGCTGATCGCCACGAGGAAAATCAATCCACTCTTATTGGTATACCAAACAACAGAAAGATATTAAAAATTAGAAAGAAAAACAAAAAACTACACACACACATGTAAACAACCAACCAGGATAATTGATCTGTCTATTTCTAAGGAAAAAGTTATTCTCACAAACTTATTATTCACGTATATCATAGTTTACTTATTATTAAAAAATTGTAAACAACCTACCAGGATGGCCAAATTCATTTCCCATGAAATTTAGGTATCCTTCTCCGCCTAATCCCATTGTGATGAGCCTAATCATCTTGTGCAATGCTATTCCGCGATCTATTAAGGGAGTTGATGGCCTATCCAAAGCCATGAAGTCATACATATCCTGAAAAGCAGGTTCCAGAAATGAGTTTAAACGCAGAAATGAGATCCATGCTAATTGTTATAGATTCTTCGTTTACAGCAGTTAAAAGGTTATGCCCTCAGTGTCTTTTAAGGAAATGGAGAGGCAGCATTTGCAGAAATACAAAAAAAAAACGTGAATTCATGTCTTTATAACACTAGGGCATACAGATTTTCTTCAATAATATCTCAATTTGCTTCAAAAGGTGACAATGTAATCAGAGAATTTGCCCCTGATGACAGAAAATAGTTTATAGGCTCACCTTATCCATCAACCAGAATGCTATAGTTTTATCACCAACTAGAGCTTGATCATGACTCTCCGCATAGGCAACACATTTTTCCATCCACCTTCTGTTCGTCAGCGTATGCACAATATCTCCCATTAACCAATCCTCATCCCTCTTCCTGCAGCAAAAGAAGTATGAAAATGTCTATTCTAACCCACAATGCATTCAAAGCCTAAAAAACAACATACTTAAGAATCTCGATCCACTTATCAGCAATGGCCATGTGAAGACGATAGTCAAATCCGATACCACCATCTTGAAGAGGAACGCAGAAAGTTGGCATGCCGCTCACCTGAACCAGAGAAAATTTGTTAGTTATTTATGTACACTACTCATTATTTTGATTGATACCAGATAGAATCAATTAGCCTCCTAGTATAAAAATGAACCTGCATCAATAATCTTCAATCATGATTTCTACAATCTTATGAACTAGCTCCACAGAGATCTAACTCATGTGTGCTGTAGAATCATTCTGCTACCTTTCAATGTTTTGTGAGCTATATTCTCCGAAATTGATGAGCATCCACTATGCACCTAACATAGCTTGAATTTCCTATTTCCAACATAATCGTTTAATTTATTATACCCCAATCATCCATAAAATTATTAGAAGCTAATGTGAATGGAGCAGTATGATTGTGCAAGACAGATCTTCAGATGTGCTTATATAATCAACATGGTTGATAGTGCATTATAAGTCTCGTTAATGTGAATGGAGCACCTAACATAGCTTGAATTTCCTATTTCCAACATAATCGTTTAATTTATTATACCCCAATCATCCATAAAATTATTAGAAGCTAATGTGAATGGAGCAGTATGATTGTGCAAGACAGATCTTCAGATGTGCTTATATAATCAACATGGTTGGTAGTGCATTATAAGTCTCGTTAAGTGGACAACTAAGAGATGGTTGCATATCTAATTAACATGGTTGATTCTACTTAACTAGTCTTCTCTTTGTTTGCTCTTGATAGTAATGAGTTTGTAGCTTAAACACTGTTGCAAGTTTTAATCAACCTCTTATGTGCCGTCTGAACAGAGCTATTAATGTTATGTTAAGTATTTGGTGTAGATGTGCTGATGTGTAGGATGTTCGATTTGCAGAGCTCAGTTTGAACTTGCGTGCTTTGGCTTGTGCTACTAAATCGGTACTCTACTTAGTACTTATGGCCAACCATTCACTAACAAGATGTTGATTGGAAGGATTGGTAATGGACCTAGTCTAGAAACAACTAGGAGAGTTCCATGTTGGAGCTAGTATATCTGTTGAAAGAGAGCTTAGGGCCTACGTTGGGCTGAGCCGCAGGGTTGGATCATGCCATCATGGACCCATGTTTCAGGGTTCAAGTGCTTGGCAAGCCTAGGAAGAGAAGGAAGGAATGAGGTCCTTAGGCCCATAGTTTAGTGTTTTTGTGTATCAACGGATTTTCTTCCGGAGCTAGTGCAATGGTGTTGATCCTGGGCTGTTTAGTGGACTTGAGAATGTTATGCTTCAGCTTGTGATTTTGTCCGATTCAGCTGCGGAAAGCCCTCCTATTCGTGTATTCTTGGATTTCAAGGAATTTAATTTAGGGTTCCTTTCACTTAATTAAAAAAAAAACAAAAAAAACAAAAAAAACAAAAAAACTCCAATAATAATAATAATAATAATAATAATAATAATAAAAGAAAATAAAAGGAAGAGTAACTTTTCATGTTTCTTTTCCTGGAGCTCCTGATGCAGAAAGTTAAAAAAGACAGAAAACTTAAGTAAAGTGGTCCAGAATAGATTAGTAATATGATAAAGGCATACTTACATCTTCACCAATAGCTATTGCTTCGGGAAAGAGACCATGTATCAGATCATTGACAAGCATCAGATAAACAACGGCGTCTACATCCGTTGAAAGTCCAAAGTACTCGTTGTAGTTCCCAGTAAATGCCATCTATCAACAAGCAAATATATCAGCGGGGCTAGCTCATGGATTAGGTGGTAGAGGTAAAATATGTGGACAAGATATGATCAATGGTTTTCACCAACTACATGCCGAATCACCAAGAGAATGGCAAACTTAGAGAAATATGTAGTACTCAAGTCAGATATCCATGCACCTACAGGTTCTACGCATGTCATGGTTAACCCCATCAGCTAAGAGACAAGAAAACCCCATCAAGTATGACTACTCACTTCATCAGAGAATAAGATAGACTAACATATACAAGGAAATCTTCAATTCTCATCTGGAAATAATTTGGCTAGATGTCTTATTGGAGCATTCAAATGACCAAGACACAGACAGAACAAAGATAGAGAAACGTATACATCAAGAGTTTAACAGAATACAGAAAACAAGCAATGAAAACACAAGAGGAGAGGGTTAAACAGGATATGTAATCTAAAGAAAGATGGCTATCTCGTGCGTACGATGATGACTCCACTATGAATACACTATCACTGCAGCATCCATATAAAAAATTCCAATAGTTGCCCGCGGTCAACATCTTACTCCCTTAATTTTGTGAACAACTGCTAATATTATAAAACATGCCAAACAGCATTATTGGAATATGAAAAAGCAAAGTGTCTTTATTCCGTTAAAAAGTGGACCGGCTTGCATCTGCGTTACCATAAACTTTACATGTGAGCATTTTCTATAAACTCCTTCCGACCAAAGAAACCCTTCACATACTGTGTAATATAATTGCACACAAGATAAGATCGTACCTGCAATCCATGGTGAGTATACATCATCGATGTCACACCATCAAATCTGAAACCGTCGAACTTGTACTCATCCAACCACCATCTTGCATTGGACAGAAGATACCGTAACACCTACAATTACCGGCATAAGATGATCTGTTTGTGTGTCTACATCCTTTGAAGAAAACATTTACCCATGTTCATTTAAGAAGCACGTACTTCCCAGTGTCCATAGTTAAATAGCCGAGAGTCCCACATCCAATGATACCCCCGTGTCCCAGAGTGGAAATAACAGCTATCAGTACCATCAAACATGTTCAGCCCATCCAGAGTGTTATTTGATGAATGGCTGCAAAACAGTTCACTAAGTGCTAGGAAACACAGGAGCTTCTTCAGATATAAAAGACAGCATAAACAAAAATAGGGAAGTCATGGATGTCTAGAATTCAACATAATTTACAGAAAGCGGTTCAAACGCCAAGACGTTCAAACTCAGACAGACTGACTAAAGATGGCCTAAAATTTAACAAAAAATTGGATGTTGCAGTTCACCACTGAAATTAAATGTTGAAACACAAAAGCTCAATTAAACTGAGGCTGTTCAATGAAAATTTCATTAGCTACAACCAGCATGAATTAATTGTATGCTCATAAAATATGTGAAATCCCTATCGTGATGTTTGCTTATAGCCTGGCTTCCATTTCTCTTGTGAAGCCCTTTTCAGTTAGTTTGGATTAGATTTCAGGTTCTGTTTTTTTTTTTTTTTTCAACTTTCACCTTTATTGTTAATTACATGAAATCTATTTGAACAACCTCAAAAACCATTTGGAACCAAACTTCATGTTGCCTGCTCACCAAACTCTATACCCATTCTAAATCCACACCCAACTTTGTCTTCATGCAAAACTACATGATTACTTTTCAATCTTCTACTCCATGTGTGGAAATTCCAGTCATACCTGTGCACTATATCCATGAGAACAACCAGGCCAAGTTCATGGGCTTTATCTATCATAGACTTGAGATCATCTGGAGTTCCAAATCGACTGCTCGGTGCAAAGAAGTTGGTCACATGGTAACTGAAAAGTAGCCATAAATTAATAAAATCTGTTAGAAACAGAGAGAGATAAGTCGAAGGAAGAATGCAGAGAGTATCACCAGTAAGCACACATGAGAGAAATCATAAGCTAGAGATGGTACAGCCAAATTACCCAAAACTAGCATAGTAGGAATGCTCTTGAATTGCCATTAGCTGAACAGCATTATAACCAAGCTTCTTGATGCGAGGGAGCATTTCATCCCTAAAGTTAGTGTAGGTGTTGATAATAGGCTCCTGCATTCAAGGTAAAAAGTTTAACACGGCATGAAGGTACTGGTTAACTGTAACCTTCCGACCAACATAAAAGACATAAACCCTAGCTTACTCAATATAGTTGGACTGATATCATGACAACGGCAATAAGATCTTTCCAGATTAAGCATGTATCTTAACTATTAACAGATGTTGGTTCATCACATAATGATTCATTCCATCAGTCACCTTTCAAAATTATAGCAAAACCACAAGCCCCATACCTTCAGGGATTTGACATAGATTCCCCCGCATCATATTGTATAACTCAATTGATTATAAAGTTAACTAAGATATCCACTTTAAGATATGTGTCAACTTTTCCAGTAGCAATTCAACAAAAAAACAAATGTGTAGCCCTTTATTAAACTTTTTTACCACAACTGTGTACTCTAATCAAACATTAGTTTTGCCTGCTTCTGCCATCTGCATTCTGATCTCACAGAAAACAGGTTTTTCATCTATGGCAATTGAAATTCAGATAAGATTCATAATATGAAACCAAAAGAAAGGCATGCAAAGGATGGAAAAAAAGAGGTAACTGTGAAAAGACTTCAATTCATCAAATTGACACATAGCATATCCCATATTCCATTAAATCAACACAGAAGGTATCCACACCGTGCTACTCATTCCAACATGTGCCTCGTATATGCGGAGGGATTTTGGTTTCTTCGGCCGGGGATGTTTGAATACATACTTCTCCTGAAAAGAAGTAATAAAGAGCTTCATTATAAGGTGCAAAAAAATTTGACTGAAAATGAAATGCTACCAAGGTCAAGGAGCAAATAGCTCAATGATTATCCTCCAGCAATCAAGAGTAGGATATATTGTGTTCAATCCGCTTAAATACAATAGAATAGGAAGACCGTTTCCAACCATGATGCAACCCATGCTTCATTTGAAATAATAATGATGGAGCATACTTGCTGTGGCCTTGAACTTCAGAACTAATGAGCCTTGATAACATGTATTCAAGTCATAAAGTAAGTACGATTTTGCCACAGTACAAACTATTTTCTGGGTAACGGTAGAGGGAAAGGTTTTGGCTTTAACTTTCAGACAGATGTATTACAACATAAATTTCTTTAGGAGCTACCAAGAGGTAAAGCTAAAAAAATATTAAGTTATAGAAACTGAGTTTTGTTTCACAGTTCTCCAACAATCCACAATCTTCACTATATCTGAAATTTAACAACACAACAAATATAATAAGAAATTATAAGTACCTCCCCAGGTGGATCATAATATATTCCATTGTATGGAATTTCTCCTGGAGCCTGAACAGCAAACTTGATCCAAGCTGGAATAGAGTCTTTCATGCCTGACGGGGTATCCATACGAATCTACATTTGAAGCATAGAGAGAGATATCATGAATGTTTTTCTTTCTATGTACTCCGTATCAGATAGCATGGAAAGCATCCATGCTCTCGTTATTAGTATTAATATTGTTAGGCATTTCGAGTCTCAAAAAAATAGTGAATTATCTACTAAATTAATTTCACTAAGAAAGAAATATTTAACTGGATATATTGGAAAATCGAAGTTTGTAAAACAGCTTGCCATTGATTCTGGCTATCATCAAGAAATATTACCTTCACTCGTGAACCATGGGGAATTGCTGGAGAACCATCTGCATTGTTCGGTAAAAAAGTCTCCCAGACACCAAACTCATCCTGAATTTAGAAAAATTAAAAAAATTAAAAATCATTAAGTTAAATCATGTAGTTTAACAGAGTGGCATGGCAAGGAGCATGGAATTAAAAATGACATGGGAACCGAGAAGTGTTTGTGCTCCCTCACACCCATATCAATTTTCCAACTTCTCACTTTGAGGTGCCCCATACAAATCTCCCATTCCAACATAGATAAGCTTTTGAAGCCACCAACTTAAGCATTGCCCTTATAAAATGGAGAATTTATATAATTTGCCAATTATCTTTCATTTCCCACACAATACAAATTTTATAATTTTTCACATTCACTCATTCTAAAATTATTCTTAGTTCTTAACATTTGTGCCCAAATGGAAACATATTAGGGCTCCTTTTGGTTTTAGGGAAATGGGTAATTAACCAATTTCCAATAAATTTAAGTAATGCCAAAAATAAGGAAAATATGAGAGAGAGAATAAATATTTCCCTAAAATAATTTTTCAAACAAAAAAAAATTGATTCCCCTCCCCCCCCCCCCCCCCCCCGCCCCACCTTTTTTTTTTCTTTTGCTCCTTTTTCCCTCAAACCAAAAGGAAGCCTATGTGAAGGAGGGAGTGGATTAATAAAATAAAAATATTGAAGCTTGTAAACAGGAGTTATTCTTGGAGTGGAACAACTCATTTTCATTTATAGATGTGGTGATTGGAAAATAATATGCTGGGGTACATCATATTGAAAATGTGAAACGAAAGCTTACACGAGTCATAACATCAGCATTAGGATTCCAATTATTGAAGTCTCCAATAAGTGTAGCAGACTGCAAATGCAATATGAAATCAGTAAGGATATAAGATCTATAACAAAGAAAAAGGTGATTAGTTGTTGTAAAAGTCGCTGTGACACATGTTACTATTCTTGAAAAACATACCGAAACGAATTGAGGGGTTCTATCAGAACAAACGAACGCATGGTATATGTCATAACCAGTATCACCAGTTGGCAGTTGCTCCACAAATCTCAAGGTAAAAATGGGGGTTTAAATTGTCATTACTATTGACATTTTACGGTACCTAACCTTTTGCTGGTTGTGATAAAGGATTTCAATCCCTAACATTTTACGGTATCTTACTTGTTAGCTCAAGACATTCAACAAGCGATTTTTATAGGCTTTATTGTTTTCAAAAACTCAGTTTACATGCAGTTAGTCTACGTCCCTACTTTACCCCATATAACATGTTACTCTACTGAAGAACAACACCGCCATTATTATCCAGAGCCAAACAAATGATATTCTAAATCTTTCCTTCACCTGTTAGTTTTAATGAAAACAATGTCGGGCTGAGACCAGATATGAACGTGACATCACAAGTCAGCTATAAATTGGGGTCATAACACCCCCACCCCTCTTCTCCCCTCTCAAGGTGCCAATATTTCGTAAAATTTGGCATTTTCTGTAAAATCTCCCTTATTACATGCAGGAACCACAACTCTGACAAAAATCTTTGTAGAGGATTATTAGCCAGATATAAATGTGAAAATGCCAATATAAAATACTAAAGACAGGCTCCCTACACTTTATCGGCCAATGATATCAGTTCTGGTGTATTAAGATAAAAAGGAAACGAACAGCACTAACCTTCGCCCCTGGTGCCCACTCTCTGTAGGTGATGCCTGTCTCGCTAGAAAACAGAAGACGGAATAAGTATTGGAATATGCCCCCACATACGTAAAGTAGAAGAAAAAGAGAAAAAGTTTGCATAATCATAAATTTGCATACATAACATACATTTTGTGAGCTAAAAGTTGTAGTGTCTAGTAGTGCAACTACCATGATGTGAACATTTCCATCCACACAGAGTGACATATACATGCATGTTAAAAGGCATTAGTTCAGCTTATATGTAATTATGATAGCCTGGGTGACAAACAACCCAACATGATACAGCGAACAAAACAATAAGGTTAAAACACAGAAGTAGATTGATTACCTGCGAGTAAATCCAAGTTTCTCATAACCACGAGAAAACACTTCCAATCCACCCTCATGCTTTTCAATTGCTTCCCGTAACTTCTTATACTGAGTATACCTGAAATAAATTTTATCAGAAATTCTGAAAGCTGATACAGTATATTATTAACTTCTGAATGCAGATTGCAGGCTACACCCCGACAGTTTCAGAAATCTCCAAGAGATGATTTGACTCATGAAAAGTATCACAAACAATTAAACACTGACAACCACCAGAACTCAGTTTAGCAGTGGAAAAGATCTCAGACAAACAGAAACCTTCAATGTTCAAACAAGGTTAATATCTTAACTAATAATGGGTATAAATGATCATACCGGTAATCAAGATGTTCCCGGTAGTTGCCCAGAAGTGAATCTATCTCATATATCCTCTGACCTGTTCCAGGTCGAGGGATTACCCTCTCTCTGACTCTAACAGATTCATCGCATATTGTTTCGGACACTGTATCTGAGGTGCTGATATCTTTTACTCCAGTGTCTTCATCTAGTAGCTGCATGTTGGCAGTATCTTCACTTTTAATAGGTTTTTGTTCCTCGACATCTTTCTGGTCTTCCATTGTCATGCTGTGTTCGATTTTTAAACTTTCTACATCCCCTGATATCTAAAACAAAATCACAAAAGGGTTACGTCTCTTTAACATATTGCGTCTTACAGCATGCATAAACTAAATGCACTGCTCTATAAACATGCTTCTACCACACATTGCGAAAAACTCATTTTTTAATAAAAATAGACAGCCACAGGTTGTTTGTTGCTGAACTAAATTTGTAATATCAAATGCATAAACATGTTTCTTGTTTAATAGAAGATTGATTCCAGATAACTTGTTTGATTGGCACATAGATTAAAGATCGACAATAAAAAGAAAAGATGGTTATGGACGATGAAAAATATAAAACAGTGAAACGGGCGAGAAAATGCCTGGGAATTTTCTGTAACTATATCACTGACCTCCATTTGCTCAGCTGAGGTTGAGGATCCTTCACTATCAGTACCAGGAACGAGGACCTTTCCAGATGGATTTGCTTTGGATGACTGCAGCCCAGAGTTATAAATCTTTCCGCAGAAATTCTTCCCTACAAAACAAGCACCAATTAACTAGAAAATTCTTAAGAGGAACTAAATTTACTTTTGACAATTAAAAAAAAAATGATAATCGAAGAATGCAGAACATTGTAGTAATTAACAAACATAAATTATCACATGTGCCTGTGCCAGTGCCAAACTTTCTATTACCGCAGCTTGTGTCTATCTCCATCACAAATTTATTGTTCCTCTCTTTCTTTATGTTTTTTCATTACTCGATATGATCATGAGAAACTAAAGACTTTGTACAGCTAAATCAATCTCCTCTGCTTCAAGACCATCAGCAATTTTAATTTGCCCTCATAACACTAACGTGCCCATTCTCACCATTTTAAACACGTCACGTCACTAAAACAACTTGGTTCAGCTTCATTTAACGTGACTAATTCCTGATCACCACAGCCTCAAGCAAAACAGTGACAGATACAGATACTGATTCCTAATCATCGAAGTACAGGCCAAAACATGAAATAAAATAAACTAACACATAATTGAGCCAAAATTAGAACCAAAATCAAATCAAGCCAATTCAAAACTGCACCAAAACAGAATTACACTGCTCCGGACTGAAAATTCACATAATCAACCACAATCAACACATAATCAACATAATCAAACCACTTCATTTGGCAACAAACTATAAGAGAAACTTACGAGAATGAGATTGATTGTTAGCGAAAAACACGAACTGTACGGTACGCTTCTCAGCATGCGAGCTCGATCCGAGCTTGTACACCGATGGCACAGTATGAGGCAAACGCACAGCAGGTAACGTATAAACCATGCTTGTTCCTCTACCTTTTTTTTTCCTGTAAAAGTTTTTCCCCTTTTCACTTGTTGTTGAATCAACACCAGAAAAAAAGAAAAGAAGGAAGGATTAGATCTGCACTGAACTCGAGGTGCGAGAAAGTCGTTTAATCAATGAATGAATGTGAGAGTGTCAAGTGGTGCCAAAGGAGTGAAGCTGCTACGTGTGAATAGCGGAGTAGCTATGATGAATTGTGAAATTGGTATGGATGGGGGGTACAATTGCATGGGGAGATTGGGTGTGGTGGGGACTAGCTCGCTCTTCCTGCATCGTCAATTCATTTCATTTCGATTTTTAGAATTTCCGTTATGAAAAGAAAAAATTGGAAAAATTTTCGAAACGGGAAACTATCTCGAGACGTGGGCCATAAATTCACGTGGGCGCGTGAATTGGGGTTATGAAAAGATGATGAATGAACAAGATAATTTGCCATGTATGTTTTTGTACGTGTGGCTGTGGTTATTGAGTTGGCTTACCTGCTTTTGGAAAATGGAATGGCTTAATTTTGTTACCAGGTTCGTCATTTTGCGAGATATTGAGGATCAGAATTGCATCTACTTGCCGAATATTCTACTAACTAGCTGGTTAAGGTCCTTAAGGAGGATAAATTACAGCTGTTGCTTTGTTGCTCAATTCTTACTTAATCATCTTTTCATTAAACAATATACTCTACAACTATTTTACGAAGAAGCATAAGGTTACTATTAACAATTTAAGTAAAACTATAAGTAAAGAATTTTTCATTTTAAATATACTTTTTTACAATATATGTCGATCGGTTGATTCTGTTATTTAAATAAGATAAATTTTGTATCAGTTATAAAGTTAGAGAATATATTAAAATTAAATTATTTAAGGGCATGTCCTAATTAGATCATTACACTAGGTATATTCATTTTCTCGTCAATGGACAAAGCATGTTCAGTTTATCATGTTTCCCATATTTTAATTTCCCCAGGCGTGGATGAAACAAGAGAAATAATGAAGAAAAACTAAGTAGAATTACTCTATGCAACTTTTTTACAAAGTAAGTTGATTGGTCATCTAATCTAATGAAATTTCACTAAAAATAAATAAAAATTGGCTACCGAAATTCTATAAAAGGAATGTGTGGGGAATTGGTGTTGTTTATTCAATTAGCATCCCCTTCATACCCGTTTGTCGGTTTGTGTGCCTCTGAGGTCGTGGAGTTTCTCCCTGTAGGCGCCTTTCGGTCGATCCATGAACGGTAATACGTTGTCCGAGTCATTGCTCCTTAACGTGTCTATAAGATTGACAATTCTCTCTTTTGTGTCTATAAGGATGCTTGGTAGTATGTATTGTTGGACATATTGATTGAAAATACAAATAAAATAACTTGTATAATAAGAAAATACGAAATAAGATAGAAAATGTGCAAAAGATGTTCGAAGCCTGAGGCGGGTCGCCTAGAGTAGAAGTCTTGTTTCTGTGGTTCTTGAATGAAATCTTGTAGACAAAGTTGGATCGAGACCTGCACTAACGCAGTCTCCTTAAAGAAAAATACGCCATCTTACTATGGTGCTCGAGATGTTGAGCGTCTACTTCCCAGGATACAACCATTCCCGATATTACTAGGCGCACAGGCTAGCAACGTCCAGCGAACGAGAACTAATGCTTGGATTATACACAAGAGGAGAAGAAGAGAGAATATAATCGGGATGGTTTTTCTCTCATCTTTTTTCTATATCATTCCATGTAAGTGAGACCTCTTTATGTATATGAGAATTGAGTATGTAACTCCATGTCCATAAGTGCATTTCATGTCATCATAAGTGTCCTTCATCATTACAAAATATTTGTAACTTATGGATGACAACAAATGTCATGTAGATTTTTTGTAACTCCCATGAGTTACAAATATCAACATGAAGCAACATTCTTCTAGAAGGTCTTGAGATGTTGAACTAGCAAAACCTTGATTTGGTTCACGTTCCATGTTCGAGGATCGCGATCCACTCGTACTCAAGTCCTCTAATTTCGGGTACAAATTTGGCCATGATTTGGACTCGACTTATCTAGTTACACAACTTGAACACCAAGTAGTAGCTAGTAAGTTATAAAACTAGAAACTTCACTTTATCTCAAGCAATGTGGGACACACCCAGTCAACCTTCTAACTTTAAGCACTTACTCCTCACTAACCCAAAGTCCGTTATGGGCATCCAATGACCAATATATTCATTCGAAACTATTACGGAGTAGCTTTCTCATATATATTACATTATCTTAATTAATCAATAATTAAGAAATGGTATCCATATAAATAAACCACAAAAGGTATGATTTATTCATCATTTTTTTCATATTTTCCAACATGTTTTAATTATGTGTCTCATAATTAGGACTGAGCAGACCCGGACCGAATCCGGAGTCCGGACCGGTAAGTCCGAACCGGACCTGGACCGTCCCATACGGTTCCGTCCCCGGGTCATAGGATTTGCCCATGTCCGGGTCCGGGCCAAACCCGAAAAATTTCGAGTTTGGCCCGGATGACCCGGTTTTTAAGTTTATTATTATTATTTTTTATAATTGTTTGTACTTTACCTTCTTCCCAATTCCAACTTTGCTAATCCCAAATCAGAAAGACAGAAACCAACTTCTTGCATCCCTTCTTTTTCGTTGACTGTCGCATCCGTAGATCGTCATCACCACACCGTGTCACCATCATCATCTCACCCCAGTCCCAATCTCTCATCCTCTATCCCTTCCCAATTTCAATTTGGAGCCCAATCTCATCTCTTCATTCTTTCCAAATCTCAACGTCATTTTCACTATTCAGGATTTTGATTGCTCTTTAAATATATTGGTATAAGTATCATTGGAATCGCTGGATGAAGGAAGAAAATCGAATGGAGAATGAAAATTCAAAAAAAAAAAAAAATGGAGAATGAAGAAAATGAAAAGATTGTTTTGCTGGACAATGGAATAGATGGAGAATGAGGAATATTCTTCAGCATATTCATATGCGGCAGTTTCCTCTCTTCTTTCCTATTTTTTTTTTTTTTAAATTATGAAGACAGGTCCGGTCTTGTCCGGGTCCAAGCCGGACAGTTTCGGTCCGGTCTTCGGGTCACCAAAATAGTGACCCGAATAATCCGGTCCGGTCCGGTTCTGGATCGGTGCTCAGCCCTACTCATAATAAGTGATATGAGTGTTTTTTTTGGAACTCCGATATTTTTTTCTCATTACTCCAAAACCATGACAGTACAAAAGGTCGACTAAAACTCCAGACCATCCCAAACTCCTATCACAATCCTAAGAAGCCCAAATGACAAAACTGATCCTAATTAAACTGTAACCTATACACATGTTAATGTAGCCAAAGATATAGAACATAATTCGCGCCTAGTTGAAACCTTGAAACGTAGTTCACATGCAAAGGCTAGAGCATCAAAATAAACTTTATTGTCTAGAAGTATTTAATCATTGCAGCAAAAATAATTAACTAACATCTTTTCGTGTATGTGCAAAATACGAAGTATAACTTAAAGTTGATATCTATGGTGTACTGTAATTGAAGGATTAGTACGAATGGTTGGGCACAGACGAACTGCAAAGCAATAAGAACATGCTAGGGCATGAGATCAAATGGGATACGGGTGTGGGGCCGACCGAATGGACTTCGACGCTCAAACTAGTTAGTTTGGACGACAATGTGTAAGTATAAGTAGAGAGAAGAGGAGGTCGACTTATCCTGGTAGTCGGGTTGGAAAGGTGAGATGCTACCACGTCCCGACGAGAAGTTTGCCTTCTCGGAGTATGAGTCAGTTAGTTGTGGAAGGATGAAAGAGATGTCTTCCAATCAAGGATCAAAACTCAGAAGGTAGGGATGAGTGGATAGCGTGACGGAGAGCACCCGTTTTAGTTTTAGTAATACAATGGTGGGTGTACATAAATAAATCTGCCCATTTGGCCCGCCGGCCACCCGCCCGCAACGGTTAGATCTTAGAAGTTTCGTAAAAAAAAGCGTCATAGTTATACTTTTGGTTACCCGTCAATAGGCGTGTGGGTGGCGATTTGGCGAGTGGCACCGCCACCCACCCGCCTTATAGGATTTTAATATTATTTTAAAAAGTTTTTATATATTATTACTATTTTTTTAAAACAAAATTATGTAATTATATTTGAGAGACTTATTTATTTTTAACATTGGAAGTATATAATCACTTTGTTTTTTTATGTATTTGTAATACCATGTGATTTGAAATTGGGTTTATATCAATTTAGGGGCTAGTTAGGACACCTAATAACAGAATAGGCCCCATTAGACCAACAATTACATATTAGGCCATAATATGAGTTTTTTTGTGTTGACCAACACATATTTATAACAATGCCATCAGCTCATTTTGGACAAAACAAACAAGGCCTTAACTCAATAGTAAGGTGAGACCTAAAATGTAATTGTATTTGAACATTAACTTTATTATTTTTCGATTATATTTTTCTTTTCTTTCTTTTCCTTTATTCTTTTTTTTTCTTCTTTTTGTCAACAATAACTTGTTTCCTACAAAATGTTACTTAAAAAAAAAATCAAAATTTCAAATGTAGAATTATTGTAAATACTAAATTATTGTAAATCATACACCAACAAAATTTATATTTCAAAACATGTCCCAACATTATTTTCAAAAAAAAGATCAATATTTTTTCTTTTTCCTTTTTCCTTTTTCCTTTTATATTTTTCTTTTTTTAATTTCTTTTTCTTTTTTCTCTTCT